>ML825474.1:84003-105056 GCA_009831015.1 Picea engelmannii | reverse complement strand
CCCTTCTGGGTATGAAACTTTCTTTGTTGTAGTTCTATGATATTTCTTCTCTGCAATGCCACAGGTCTGATCAAAATTGGATGTGCCAAGTTGAATTTACGGTAACTTCCCCACAACTTGCTGATTTTTGGCCTTTCCAGGAGATCTCAATTGTATAGTGTGCCCCGCACAAAATATATGATATAAAATTCTCAAACTCATACCAAAAATACTACAGACTGTCCACTATCCAATGAAACCAGTCTCACTCAATTTGGATACTCTAGGAAGAAGTTATATTGTTTTACCTAGAATACATTCTTGAGACTAATCAATAGGACTAGTCAGATACCCTATCTTACACAGGGTGTATATAAAAATTTAAGATGAAACAAAAGATTAACTTTTTAATAAAATAACCTTATTAATTTATGTGAATAGCCTCCAGATTTTAGGGTCTGAAATGTTACAGAAAATTTTTATAGCGAAAATTTTGCAATGACTCAGTTCAAGATAATTCTTGAATCCTATCTTGCACAAGTTGTATCTCCAAAATTATAATGCCTCAGGAGCTAAACTTTTAACCCAACGTACCTTGTTTCGTCTACTAAATATCCTCAAAGCCGTTCCTTTTGAAACATTGTAGAAAAAAAGTTATAGCGAAAATTCCAAGTTGTCTCAGATGTAGCGGCGAAACCCCAAGACCTTGGGCTCTGATACCATATGTTAAGAATCAAATATAAATATAGCATAGAAAAACCTCAGAATAAGTACTCAACGCCTTGAAAAAGAGATAAAATCAGATAATAAGCCTCTTCGAGGGGGAAACCTCCTTATGCCCACATAAATGTGCAATTACAAGATGATTCAAAATGAAAATGTCCTCTTAGTATATATAGGAGACTAGGAGGTATAATTACAACTAATGGACTAAAGCCAACATAAATAAAATAACATTACTAATATAGTATGCCCTAATTAAGGGGTAATGAGCCACCATTTAGGGCTTAACATGTTCTCAACATAGTAGTGGCATTACAATTGGTGTTGGAACTAACCTGCTAGATGGGAGGAGTAATTCTTGTAATGCCAGTGAAATCCTCTTTCCTGTGGATCTTAACCTAGATTCCTCTGAGGATTTAGGTCATCAAAAACTCCCAAAAGTTGTGTCTTCTAGTAGGATGGAAGAAATATTATCCAATTCATGTGTAGTCTTATGTGATGGGAATTTTGGTGTTAATACACTTGACATGTTTCTAGACCACATGAATGCAAAGAGTTGCATACTAGGTTCCATAAGAGGATCTACCAATTTTGTTTCAAGCTATGATAAGTGAGATGAATTGCCAAGTTTATCTACATGTGCTGACAAATTTCCGTTTAATAAGAAGAGGATATAGAATGGGGTAAATATTAACTCCATATGTTCAATTAGGAATGTTGTTTAGAAATATGAGCATTTTGTTTCTAATGCTCAAACTCTTGGAAATCCATCTTTGGATTCATCCATTTTGGAGGAAATATTTAGGGAAATATCATTGAAATAGAAAAATTATGTCTATAAAAGAAGAAAGATTTGACATTATGAAACTCTTCTTCCTAAACATATGAATAAAACATTGATAAAAGAGGCTATGCATATAGGTGATATTGGTTCCATCCCACTCACAGAACTAGAAAAAAATAAAAAAGGTTGGCCCAAAATAACATCACAAACTTCAAGGGGGATGACATCACACAATACCTCACCTTTAAAGGGCTTGATGTCATAGGGAAGGAGACACTATTGGTTGACATGGATATCGCTCCCTTGGTGGAGCCATTCAATGGTATATGGTTGTGGGTATGGTGTTGTCGATAGAGCCAACCACTTGATGACCTCCATTGAGATGAGATTCTTTTGGTTACCGCTATCAACTATGAAGTGCAATGGAGTAACCTTCACCTACATATGTGAATGAAAGAGGTGTTCATATTCCTTTGGTTCATCAGGTTCATCGGGATGGACCTTGGTGGTAGCAATGGTGGCACTAGGTTCAACATCAATGATCCATCTCCTTTTTTCCAATTTTGACTCAGAGTCAAAGGCTGCATTTAATTCAAAGGCTTTCAACTTGGCCACCAATGACTACTTTGAGTGGCATTCAACGGTGCTATGTTAGGGGCTCGTATGGAATTCACACCACTTCCCAGTGTCTTTCTTTGTCTTCCCATTGTCCTTCTTTGTTTTCATCTTAGACTAGTTGTGTTGAGGTTTTCCATCCTTTCTCCGCCCATGTTTCTGTGGGTTGGGGATGCCTTTTTCCTGCTTCTGTTGTGAGGAGTTCACAGACCTAAACAGTCGCGTATTTTTTTTAAGATTCTGCTCGATTTTGACAACATATCGATAGGCCATGCCCAAGGACGAGTTGTCCAAAAAATCCATTTATTTCTAGATGTATCTATGTAGACCATCGTGGTACTTGAGCACCAGATGTCACTCAGAGTCTTTGATACCCAAGTTGTTGTGAAAGGTATGGAAGACATTGGTGAACTTTGGCATTGTTTGGTCCCTTTCTTGTCACAATGTGGTCCATCTTGTATATAAGTCATCATAACTTCCAACAGGGTAGTATTATTTCTTAATATCATCCCTGAAAAAACCTGAAGTGGGTGTGACTACAAATAATGTGGATTCCTCTGTTTCCTTTTTCTCACAGAAAGTCTCCCACCAATATTTGTCATGGTGGACAACCTTAAGGAGTGCAAATGTAATCTCTTCTCTATCAGAAAATTTATGGATAGAAAAATACCCTTCTATAAGGTTTAACCATTTGTCTACAACATCCGCATCTATTTGACCTTCAAATATAGGAATATAAAAAATGAGTTGTACCTTGAAGGGGCCAACACCTCCGCACGAGGAAGATGTGTCGCCTGTTGGTAGTCGACGAAGGATTTGCACAAAATTATCCATCATCTTGTTCCTCTGTCGCATGAGGTCTTCTGCGAGAAACAGTTTAAATGGATCTCATACCACATCATCTCTCTTTTCTTCCCCCATGGGAAATTGTCAGGTTTGGCAAGGTCATTCTTGCAAAGGCTCAACTGGTTCGAGCCCCAACTTCTTATACCCTGACCTCGTTGGGGACATGCACAAAGAAACAATTGAAGAGAAGACCACTATGATATCACTGATATGGATTTATGAGAGAAAATAAATGAAACATAGATCTATAATATTAACACAAATATACAAAGAACGATAACAAAGTTACAATGAAACTTAACTTCTATTCAATAAATAAATCTGTTCAAACTATAAAATCCAGAATGAAAAAATCTTGTTCGAATGGTGGTATCTAATCTCTGAGAAGAGATGTGGCGGCTATGTGCATTCTCCTAAGCACATTACAATTAGGCTTCCAAGAATTTTTAGCATCAATAAGTAATCAGAAAACCCTAGACATCCAAAAACCTAACCCTGGGAGATGAAGCGCCAAAAGTCATGTGGGACCCGATGGGGTAAGTTGGTACATCAACTTCTTGGGGTCGTAAATTTTTCATACGATCTCCATTTTAGGCGCATGATATCCTATTGGAAAGGTCTATCCGAGAACTACACATTTTGTCATCAGGCACTATCTCAACGAATAATGTGACTGTGGTGAGCCCAAAAAATGTTGTCTAGGGCCTCAAAACAACCCCGAAAGTTTAGGACCCGAAATGCTAGAAAAAAATGCCAAGATAAAAAATTGTATGTGAGCCAGTTGAAATAGGTAGGTGGCCACCGATATCCACCTGGATCAAAGGTCATTCCCACAATTTTGCATCTATTGCTTCTTCTGCTAATCCATCTTCGGCTAACTATATTTACATTGCCTCTAAAACTGAAATAAAAAAATAGCCACATGTTGAACGAGATATACTTGCAACAAAAACTGAAATTTAAGTTCAATTCAATTCAATGGATTTTTCACATACATAATTTTGACTAGTAAGTAGGCACATGCATAATTAGAAAAAATCCCTATAAAAACTAGCCAGGAGGATAAATCCTATCAAAATTTCCACTCGGGCATAAAATAAAGAAGCAAAAGTTCTAAAAACCACTTAGCACAAAAAAATAACCATGAAGTCTTTCCATCAAGGAACAAAAATAAGAGTTCAGAAATATCCAAAAAAAATTACTTAAGTTGCAACCAAGACCATACCTGCATCTAGAGGAGGATAATATTTGTCATTAGGTGTGGGTTTAAACCATCATTATCTATCTCATATCATGGGACAATGGAACCCCAACTATGCTATGAAGTGTGAAAAAATATGGTCTTGCAGGCAAGGTTATCATAAGCATGAGACATTGTGTGATGAACATCTTTTTCATTATTATAATACAACCTACTCTCTTTGCACTTTGTTCATAAGATGATTGGGAATACCTTGATTCTGATGCATCATGATACAAGCCTTAATGCTTTAGAAAATGTTATGAAGAACTAATTCTAATTTGATACCTTTTGATGGACTAGTTGGCAATGCTTTTGTAAGCATGCCCATGTTTTCCATATTGTTGGTTTGATTACAAATTCACATAGTCTGGAGTGTAAAAGATGTTCTACATATATACATGTGGCCTTTGGCTTCTTGGATTCACATAGTAGTGGAATTACAATTGGTTTTGGGAACTAACCTGCTAGATGGGAGAAGTAATTATTGTAATACCAGTGAAATCCTCTTTTCTATGGATCTTAACTTAGATTCCTCTGAGGATTTAGGTCATCAAAAACTCCCAAAAGTTGTTTCTACTAGTAGGATGGAATAAATATTATCCAATTCGTGTGTAGTCTCATGTGATGGGAGTTTTGGTGTTAATCCCCTTGACATGTGTCTAGACCACATGAGTGAAAAGAGTTGCATACTAGGTTCCATAAGAGGATCTACCAGTTTTATTTCAAGCTATGATAAGTGAGATGAATTGCCAAGTTTATCTGCATGTGCTGACAACTTTCAGTTTAAGCAGAAGAGAATATAGAATGGGGTAAATATTAACTCCAGTTGTTCAATTAGGAATGTTGTTTAGCAAGATGAGCATTTTGTTTCTGATGCTCAAACTCTTGGAAATCCATCTTTGGATTCATCCATTTTGGAGGAAATATTTAGGGAAATATCAATGAAATAGAACAATTGTGTCTATAAAAGAAGAAAGGTCTGACATTATGAAACTCTTATTCCTAAACATATGAAGAAAACATTGATAAAAGAGGCTATGCATATAGGTGATGTTGGTTCCATCCCACTCACACAACTAGAAAAAAAATAAAAAAAGGTTGGCCTAAAATAACATCACAAACTTCAAGGGGATGACATCACACAATACCTCACCTTTGAAGAGCTTGATGTTGTAGGGTAGGAGACACTATTGGATGACATGGATATCGATCCCTTGGTGGAGCCATCTGATGGTATATGGTTGTGGATGTGGTGTTGTCGACAAATCCAACCACCTGACGACCTTTGTTGAGATGAGGTTCTTCTAGCTACCACTATCAACGATGAAGTGAAATGTAGTACCCTTCACCCACATATGTGAATGAAAGAGGTGCTCATCTTCCTTTGGTTCATCAGGTTCATCGGGCTAGACCTTGGTGGTAGCAACAGTGGCACTAGGTTTAACATCAATGATATGTATCCCTTTTTCTAGTTCTGACTTAGAGTCATATCCCACATCTAATTCAAAGGATTTCACCTTGGCCACCAATGACTGCTTTGAGTGGAATTCAGCGGTGTTATTGCAGGGGCTCATATGGAATTCACACCACTTCTCAGTGTCTTTCTTTATCTTCCCATTGTACTTTTTTGTTTACATCTTAGACTAGTTGTGCTAAGGTTTTCGATCCTTGCTCTGCCCTTTGTTATGTAGTTTGGGGCCACCTTTTCCCTACTTCTATTTCCAGGAGTTCGCAGACCTAAACAATCACGTATTTTGTTTAGTCTTCTGCTCAATTTTGGCATCATATTGATAGGCCGCGCCCAAGGACGAGATGTCCAAAAAATCCATTTCTTTCTAGATGTATTGATGTAGACCGTCGCGGTACTTGAGCACAACATGTCGCTCAGAGTATTTGATACCCAACTTGGTGTGCAAGGTGTGAAAGACATTGGTGAACTCTGGCACTATTTGGTCCCTTTCCTATCACAATGTGATCCATATTGTATATAAGTCATCATAACTTCCAACAGGGTAGTATTATTGCTTAATATCATCCCTGAAAAAAACCCAAGTGGGTGTTACTATAAATAATGTGGATTCCTCTGTTTCCTTTTTCTCACAGAAAGTATCCCACCAATCTTTGTCATGGGGGACGACCTTAAGGAGTGCAAATGTAATATTTTCTCTATCAGAAAATTATGTACAGAAAAATACCCTTCTATAAGGTTTAACCATTTTTCTACAACATCTGCATCTATTTTACCTTCAAATATAGGAATATCAAAAATGATTTGTACATTTAAGGGGGCAATGCCTCCGCTCAAGGAAGATGTGACGCATGTTGGCAGTCGTCGAAGGATTTGTGCAAAATTATCCATCATCTTGTTCCTTTGTCGTGTGAGGGATTCCTCGAGAAAGAGTTTAAAGGGATATCCTACCACATCGTCTCTCTTTTATTCCCCCATGGGAAGTTTTCGAGTTCGGCGAGTTCGTTCTTGCAAAGGCTCAACTAGTTTGAGTCCCAACTGCTTATACCCCGACCTCATTGGGGACATGCACAAAGAAATAATTGAAGAGAAGACTGCTATGATACCACTGATATGGATTTATGATAAAAATGAAATGAAACACAGATCTATAATATTAACACAGATATACAAAGAACAATAACAAATATACAATGAAACTTAACTTCTATTCAATAAAGAAATATGTTCAAACTGTAAAATCCAAAATGAAACAATCTTGCTCGAATGGTGGTACCTAATCTTTGAGAATAGATGTAGCAGCCACGTGAATTCACCCAATCTCATTACAATGAGGCCTCCAGGAATTTTTAGCATCAATAAGTAATCATAAAACCCTAGACATCCAAAAACCTAACCTTGGGAGATGAAGCTCCAAAAGTCATGCGGGCCCCGATGGGGTAAGCTGGTACATCAACTTCCCGGGGTCGTAACATTTGCATATGATCTCCATTTTAGGCACACGATAGCCCATTGGAAAGGTCTATCTGAGGACTACACATTTTGTCGTCAAAAACTAGCTCAACATATAATGTGATTGTGGTGAGCCCAAAAAACGTTGTTTAGGGCCTCAAAATAGCCCTGGAAGTTTAGGACCGGAAACACTAGAAAAAATAAACTGCCAAGATGAAAAATTGTATGTGATCGAATTGAAATAGGTAGGTGGCTACCGATATCCACCTAGATCAAAGGTTGTTTCCGCAATTTTGAAACTATTTCTTCTTTTGTTAATCCATCTTCGGCTGACTATATTTACATTGCCTCTAAAACTAAAATAAAGAAATGGCCACATGTTGAATGAGATATACTTGCAACGAAAACTGAATGTTAATATCAATTCAATTCAATAGCTTGTTCACATACATGATTTTGACTAGTAAGTAGGCACATTCATAATTAGTTAAAATCCCTATAAAAACTACCTAGGAGGATGAATCCTATCAAAATTTCCACTCGGGCATAAAATAAAGAAGCAAAATTTCTAAAAAACACTTGGCACAAAAACATAACCATGAAGTCTTTCCATCAAGGAACAAAATTAATAGTTCAAACATATCCAAAAAAAATTACTTAAGCTGCAACCAAGACCATACCTACATCTAGCGGAGGACAATCTTTGTCATTAGGTGTGGGTTGCAACCATCATTAGCTAGCTCAGAGCATGGGACAATGGAACCCCAACCATGCTATGAAATGTGAAAAAATATGGTCTTGCAGGAAAGGTTATCATAAGCATGAGACATCGTGTGATGGACATATTTTTCATTATCATAATACAACCTACTCTCTTTGCACTTTCTTCTTAAGCTGATTGGGAATAGCTTGATTGTGATGCATCATGATACAAGCCTTAATGCTTTAGATAATTCTATGATGGCCTAATTCTAATTTGATACCTTTTGATGGACCAGTTGGCAATTCTTTTGTAAGCATGCCCATGTTTTCCATATTGTGGGTTTGATTACAGATTCACAAAGTCTGGAGTGTAAAAGATGTTCTACATGCATACATGTGGCCTTTGGCTTCTTGGATTCCCAGTGTGTTGGATGTTGTTCTCAACATAGTAGTGGCATTACAATTGGCGTTGGAACTAACCTTCTATATGGGAGGAGTAATTATTGTAATACCAGTGAAATCCTCTTTTCTGTGGATCTTAACCTAGATTCCTCTGAGGATTTAGGTCATCAAAAACTCCCAAAAGTTGTGTCTTCTAGTAGGATGGAAGAAACATTATCCAATTCATGTGTAGTCTCATGTGATGGGAATTTTGGTTTTAATTCCCTTGAAATGTGTCTGGACCACATGAGTGAAAAGAGTTGCATACTAGGTTCCATAAGAGGATCTACCAATTTTGTTTCAAGGTATGATAAGTGAGATCAATTACCAAGTTTATCTGCATGTGCTGACAACTTTCAGTTTAAGCAGAAGAGAATATAGAATGGGGTAAATATTAACTCCAGTTGTTCAATTAGGAATGTTGTTTAGCAATATGAGCATTTTGTTTATGATGCTCAAACTCTTGGAAATCCATCTTTGGATTCATCCATTTTTGGATTCATCCATTTTGGAGGAAATATGTAGGGAAATATCATTGAAACAAAACAATTGTGTCTATAAAAGAAGAAAGTTTCGACATTATGAAACTCTTCTTCCTAAACATATGAAGAAAACATTGATAAAAGAGGCTATGCATATAGGTAATATTGGTTCCATCCCACTCATAAAACTACCAAAAAAAACAAGTTTTATTAGAGACAAATGTTAATTGCAAGAGGAAAGATAAATGTAGTGTTGTTGGTCCTAAGACACTTTATCTTGAGAAAAATGTTTTTTAAGAAACTTATCTAAATGGAAAGAGAGTGATCCATATTATTTTGAGAAAGACATGAAGGAAAAAATATAACCGATATATAACAAGGAAATACGCAGAGATAATGCGGAGAACACAGAAATATAGTAAAACCCAACTTCTATTAATGAACAAGAGAGAGAAAAACATTGTAGAACAAAAACTGGCAAAATGGGGTAGCTTATCTCTAAAAAGAAAGAGATGTTGGATATGCTTCATTCGCAACAAGATTTAGATCACACTCCATTGAATGAGAGAGTGTGAGGAGACAAATTCCCATGATGCATGTGGGATAAATTAGACTAATTTTATAAAATGTCATAGGCATGTAAAACACTAGGACTTCCTAGGCGGTCACCCATCGTAGTACTACTCTAGCCTATGCACACTTAATTGCGGAGTTCTAATGGGATTTGATGCATTAACGCTATGTTGTAGGCATGTACATAAGACCACTAGGAAATCATTAAATGATTCTTGTAATTAAAAAATGAAGATGACATTACATTCCATTCCCCATCAAAAGGGTGAATATCATGGTTTATCAAAAGCACAGGCTCAAAATGGTGATTCAGTGGAAAAGGTGGATGGCCACCAAGATCCATCTGGATCATTCCTCCCCCCTTAGAAAGAAATGGTCCCCATTGTGTCAATTTCCCATGGGATATGGGGAGACTTCTTCTAAATCTGAATCTTGGTGCGTTGCTTGCCTTACTAAAGAAACCATCTTCCTTAGCTTGTTGAAGGTTGTCATGAACCTGTTGTTGTAGGGATTGGATCTATTCAACCAATCTAGTTGCTTGATATACCTAAGTGTGGGAGGACTCTATTGGTGAAGATGTAGCATGAATATTATGAAGGGTTATGTTATAACATTTCTTGACTAGGCAGTGTGGAGGCGCCCTCGTAGGTGTAGAAAGAACATCTTGGTACTCTTTTGCAATCTTGACGATCTTCTTCTATTGGATAGAAAGGTCTTGGGTTGAGGCTGCAGTGGTTGCATTTTCTTTCTATTCACCTTCTGATTGGATTTTGAAGAGGATAAAATTTTCAGTATGAGATATTACTTTGTGGCATTGTTTTGGTGGGACAATACTCGGAACTACCTATGGTAACCTGTATAGTTGACCCCCTAGAGTAACAATGACGCTATGGGGTCGACACTCATAATCAGCATGATGCCTCCACATATATGGCTAGACTAATAGAAAATTACATACTTCCAGTGGGGAAACATCACATAATATCTCATCCTTGAAGGACTTGATGTCGTAGGATAGGTGACACTACTGGCTGACATGAAGATATTGACCCTGGAGAAGCTAGCCAATGTTGTATGGCTCTCAGTGTGGTGTTGTTGGAAAATCCAACTGCTTGACAACCTCCACTGAGATGATGTTATTTTGGCTTCCTCTATCAACAATAAAATGCAATGGGGTCCCCTTTACCCACATCTGTGAATGGAAGAGTCGCTCCCCCTCCTCAGGATCCTCTTCTGGTTGGATTGTTGCATTTGCGATAGTAGCAGTGGGTTTTGCATCAATGATCTATCTCCTTTTATTATTTTTTGAATCAGGTTCCAAGTTGGGGTTCGAGTCTTTGTCCTTGATCTTAGACACCAATGACTGTATTGAGTGACATTCATCAGTGTTGTGCCAAGGGTTGTTGTGGAACTCATACCACTTTCCAGTGTCTTTATTAGACTTCTTGTTACCCTTATTTTCCTGCATCTAGGACTAGCTCTCTTGAGGTTGGTCTTTCTTGCTCTTTCCTTCATTATGTGAGTTAGATTTACCTTTTCCATGCTTCTCCCACTTACTCTGTTGCTTGAATTTCTGCTCAATTTTGACTGCATATCAATAAGCAACTCCCAGTGAGGAGATGTCTAAGAAATCTGTCTATGTTTGGATGTACCTATGTAGACCAATGCGTTACTTCAAAATGAGGTTCCTCTTAGAGTATTTGATACCCAAATTTGAGCGTAAGGTATGAAAGATGTTGATGTACTCTGACACCGTCTGGTATATTTTCTGATGTAGAGTTGTCAATCTCATGTACTGGTCATCATAGTTTCCGAAAGGATAAAAATCATCCTTTGGGGCATCTATAAATGTCGCCCAAGTGGGTTCTCTCCCAAATAGTGTAGATTCATCTGCGGTGTACCTCTCCCAAGAACCTTCCCACCAAGCCCTGACATGGGAAATGACTTTAAGGAGCGCTAAGGTGATCTTTTCACTGTTGGAAATTTTTTGGACAGAGTAATAACCTTCTAGCAGATTCAATCATTTTTCTAGAACATCTGCATCTATTTGCCCTTCAAATAAGGGGATATCAAAATTGGCTTGTACCTTGAAGGGTGTTGAACTTGTGAAATGGCTTCTTGTTGAAGATGCCTCAGTCATCTCCATCGGTAGTCTTTGAAGGATCTGAACAAAATTTTCCATCATCTCGTTCCTTTGTTGCATGAGGGCTTCCTTGAGAAACATGTTGAAAGGATCTCCTCCTTTGTATCTCTCTTTTCTTCCACCATGGGAGGTCTCTTGGGTGGGCGAGAGCATTTTTCCTCAAGCGAAATTATCTCAAGACCCAACTCTCTATACCCTGATCTCGTTAGGGACCTGCTCTGAGAAACGACAAGGAGCAACCTGCTCCGATACCACTGATCTGAATTATTTTGAGAACGACATGAAGGAAAAAATATAACTGATATATAACAAGGAAATACATAGAGATAATGCAGAGAACATAGAATAATAGTGAAACCCAACTTCTATAAATGAACAAGAGAGAGACAAACATTGTAGAACAAAAACTGGAAAAATGGGGTAGCTTATCTCTGAAAAGAAAGAGATGTTGGCTATGCTTCATTCGCAACAATATTTACATCACACTCCATTGCATTCTTAAAGGGCCTCCTTCACTCAATTATATATGAGAGAGTGAGAGGAGAACAATTCCCATGATGCATGTGGGATAAATTAGACTAAGTTTATAAAATTCCATAGGCATGTAAAGAACTAGGAATTCCCAGGTGGTCACCCATCATAGTACTACTCTAGCCTGAGTGCGCTTAACTATGGAGTTCTAATGGGATCTGATGCATTAAAGTTATGTTGTAGGCATGTACATAACACCACTAGGAAATCATTAAATTATTTTTGTAATTAACAAATGAAGATGACATTACATTCCATTCCCCATCAAAAGGGTGAATATCATGGTTTATCAAAACCACGGGCTCAAAATGGTGATTTAGTGAAAAAGGTGGATGGCCACCGAGATCCATCTAGATCAGAGAGATGGTAAGAGGCCCATTGCAAATGATCAAATTTTCTGCCATTGATTCAAATAATGGCAGAAAATTTTCAGAGGAATAAATACTCAAAAGGGATGATAAAAGGTGTATTTATGCTATTCATACATCAAACATTTTTATGTAGCCTGAAAATTCAATGGAAAGTAGTCTTTCCAAAAAAGTGTTTAGGAAAACTCGATGATTGTAAGGTGCATGCTTTGTTATTTAGGAAACAAACAATGAGAATGGTGTTGAAGATACTTGTTAGAGTAGTTTTACTAGAGGATATTGTATAGCCTTTCCCAACCAAGGTAGCCCATCTCTAGAAAAAAAATAACTTGTAAAATGGGGAGAATCATAGATATCACCCATTGTGAAATTTGTGGGTCAGGTGCATGTGCATATTTTTTTTGGATGTTACAGAAGTTGCAAAAGAAAAGGATCCTAAAAGGGATTGGTGCATATCTATATTTAAATATTCTAATTTACTTGTTTCATCCTCTGGGAATGTTGCAGCTATGGAACATATGGGTGTTGTAGGTGAGGGAAAATGAAATAAAAAGGGTAAAGTATGTGGCACTTTGGAAGACTCAACTTCAACCCTAATATGTGATATGTGTGAGCAATATTTTCACATGTATTGTTGCAATCCCAAAGTAATATCAATACCTATGAAAGATAATTGGTTCCATAAAACATGTAGGAGAAAGAGAAAGAGACACATGATAAAATCTTCCATTGAAAGTAGAGAAAATGAGTATGGACTTGTTAGCACAAATTTCCACCCTCCAATTGAGTTGATATACCTGTTAGGACAACGGTAAAAAATTGGCTAATTGAAAGAGTAATGGCCCCAAATTGTCACTGACTAAACCCCTCTCTGTTTGGGCTAGTGATTTCTAGCGTCAGGGGGGGTTCCCTAGGAACACCGAAGCACCTTGTTGCTGATCTAAAGTCTGATTTCTACGTTAAAAAACCAAAAATCAGCAAGTTGTTCGTCTCGGACAACATGTTAAAGCAGCGCAAACACAATGAAAAAAGTGATTATTTTCTCTTGGAGGCAACTTGTAGGGTTATCACAATGATAATAGACTGAAAATAAAGAAGAAAACTATTCAAAAGATTAAAAAAAAACCACAATGAACAGTGTAGAAAACGGAAAATCAAATCACAAATTTACCATAGTACCGCCAAGAAAAGAGGTTTGAAGACAAACACACACCTCTTTATTTATTTAGGCTTATAAGAGAGTTGATTGCGCCACACTTGGAAAGCTTGCAACTGGTACAATGACTACTTTTCTCAGAGAAGAGAGACTATACTAGAGAAGAAGAGAGAGGAGAATGAGAAAGACACTATGTTGTTGTTGTAATGAACCCGCCAATAACTCATGTAAAACATCCATTATATAGCTCCATAGGAACATATCCAAAAAAATCAATAGGTCGCATGGAGGTAAGAAAGTAAAGTGTATATGCATGAAGGGAGAACGGAGTATGAGTGATAGGCATGCGCACTAGCGAGAAAGGTCAAGTGTGAAACCATGAGTGCATGTGTGGCATGGGAGGAAAGTATATGAATATGTGCATGAGTGAGGGAGTAAGGGCAAGTAAATATATCTGCATGGGAAAGAAATATGAACGTGAAAGCAAGTCAACTTATGTAATATGGAGGCTTAGCACATGGGAGAATGAGTGGATGAAGGTTTAAAGACAACACATGAAGTAATAGCTATTTAAGTTAAATGGCAGAGAGAGGCATGCACATGAGAGAGTGTGCATGTGTGAGGGTAAAAGACGGATTATGGAGTATGACGTGGGATATGAAGTAGTGAGGGAGAGGAGAATACAAGTAGCTGAGTGCATGCATGGGAGGATGATGATGGGTTATGCGTGAGGTGTGTATGATAAGTAAGGGAGTGAAAATCATACGTTATATTAACCCATGCATGTCTTTTTAAAATATTATAACATGCACTTTCCCCTTAAAAATGATAATTACGTAGATTATGCTAAAAGGAGGATACGTATGGGGACATGGGGACATACCTTTTTTACTTAATTAATATAATAATAAGGGGGACAGAAATAAAGAGAACCTTGGTCAATTGATGTTGTGTAGATTCCACATATCACTGAAACTTTGTCGAATGTTGGAATCTGAGCCTGCCACTTGTCACTTCTAGAGATGACAATGACTGCTAAAAATAGAAATTTCCAAAAATAGCCATTCAGTCTCGAAAATTTAAAACTTGTCGAAACTGACCCAAACTCTCCACAAATACTCGGGATGACTAGGAGACCACCATCATGTGTCTACTGCTAAAAATATACATTGATAAAAGTAGAAATTTTTCTGCATGTCCATGACTTTACACTCATTGAATTCAATTTTCCACAAGGAATCTGATTCCGCTATTAGAATCAACATGAGAACCCTGGTGCTCAACCTTCTAAAAATAGAAATATGTGACAAATCATCCCGAAAAAATTCCAAAGAGTTAATGTATCAAGGATCCAAAATATGTGCTCAGAAACTGAATTTGGGGCCTAGATCCCAAACTTCTAAAAATAGAAAGTTCTTGCATGTCACTCAGAAAAGTGTTATCAAGCATAGAATCATGCAAGGACCATCCCTTTATGCTCATAACTGCTCCAAACTATCAAGAGACCCGCTCAAACTGTGTCTCCTAAAAAGTAGCAACACATGTTGTGTGTAGACATCTCTCTCGACATGAAAAGGAACAGATGCTAACTCTAACTTTGAACTAAAAAATCATGTACCGATCATATACCTGTCTCCAATAGGAACCAAGCTATGCCAAACAGAAGTGATAAACTCTAGGATGATCTCATAATTCCAGCCAAAAATAATGCATCATGGCTCTTAACCCTCAAGGTTTTCAAGGGTGAAAATCTATGGGTTAACAATGATGACTCAAGGGGATGGGACCCCCCTGTGGGATGTCGAGAACCATATGAATATTTGTGTCTATAACAATATTGATCTATGAGAACTATGTAATATGTTCCAATGATGCACTGAAAACTAAAGAAACATGTACCAAGAATACCCCTATAAATGTGTGGAAGAATTCCTTGTAAGTTGATCAAGAAAAACTTGTAAGATGACCTGTAATACCAAATCATGTTCAATGGACCATGGATTCAAAGTATATAATCCTCCCATAGAAAAATGAAACCCAAGGGGTCTCATCCAAATCCGCTACCTGCTACCACCTAATATGTACACTCCTCCCCGTGGTAAATTTGTTTATGTTGACACAAGGGAGTCACTTCATCAGATTTCAATAATGTAAACACTTATGAAGTGTGAAGGAACACCACCAATAATGTCAATGGATCCTAAGGTATGAGCACAACTTGAAATTGTGAAAGATGTTATGAAGTCGAATAGTAACAAGGATCATCCAATCAAGTCCCAATGATACTCAACCTTGTCGGATGTGAAATAAGTGCCAATTAAGCTAACGATAACCAAGGTTCTCTACTTATGGGTCATCTGTAGATAATGTGTCGAAGTCGATACAAGATGAACTATTGAAAACAAGAGAAATGGTGTCTCTCTTCCCCCATCCTGAAGTGATAACTCAAGAAGATCAAGATGAAAGAATCAAGTACCACATCCCTATGATGGGGGGTATGATTGACTCAAATCATAATAATGAATGATAAAAGATGAGGAGATAATACATAAGATGACTCAAGACACTTATATGTCTCCTCAAAACTACCCATCCTAAAAGCTCAATCCTTCTGGAACAATGACAAATGCAACCCCCATCCAATCTCACTCTAATGATAGAAAACAAGGCTCGACATGCATAAGATAGACAATCGACCTAGAAAAAACACTAGTGTACTGCCATTCATTCATGAAAGGAGAGACACAACAAGACATGACCACATGTTGATATAACTAGGTAAACAATCAGTGACACTCAAGCAAACAACGAAGTAAATAAGTGAAGGGAAAATACATTGCAAGCGAAATATAGATTTTTGTCCTAAAAACTGCATAAAATCAGCAAGTTGAACTATTGAAAATAGAATGCGTAAAAGGAAAGGACCTACTCTAACACTACTCTAACACCACCCAAAAAAACCACAAAATTGTTTGAGACTATGTCCCTCATTGAAAGAAGAACTTTAAGTGCTTCAAATTGATAGGAAGCACTGTAAGTTCACCCTCAAAAGCATCCATCTAAAATTTGTTTGGCCCTACTGATGAATCAATGTTGTATGGGCCCAACCAAAGACTGTCAAACTTGTCGTGGTCACCTGATTTCTAGGTTTTCTTGTCCCACAACAAAACCATATCACCAACCTGAAATTTATTTCCTTTTTCCTTTATGTCAAATACTTTTTTGATATGTGCTTGGTAATATGTAAAGTGTGTATAGGCCATAATTCTATCTTCCTCTAGTTGCACCAACTCGTCAATGTGGTTTTGCAATTCTTCCTTGTTGGTGGAAAATTGTCCCAATAGCTTATATGTAGACAACTTCATGTTAATAGGAAACACTGCATATAATCCATAGACCAACTAAAAATGACTCTTACCAGTTGATATTTTTTGTGTGATTCTATCTGCCCATAAAGCAAATTTGAGACAATTGTCCCAAGCTCTCTTGTTGTCCCCAACTGTCTTTATGATTATCCTAATCAAGTTCTTGTTACTTGATTTCACTAAACCATTTCCATTTGGGTAGTAATTGTTTGCATGGGCCAAAGTAATACCATACTAAGAAGAAAATGCTAGTAACTGAACTAATCGGAACATACTAGCATTATTAGTTGTGATCTTTTGTGGAAAACCATATCTGGTGAGGATACTGTCCTCCAAAAACCTGATAATTGTAGCACTCGAAGATGTCCTGAATGGCACTACTTCCACCCACCGAGTGAAGTAATTAGTGTCTACTAGTATCCATGTATGTCCTTCACTAGAACTCTGTGAAAACTTCCCAATAAAATTGAGACCCCACTACTGGAAAGGGGCCTCCACAATGACTAGATCCAAAGGTAAAGCAGGAAGATTTTGCTTGCCCTCAAATATCTGGCATGCCTCACATGCTCAAATAAAAGAGTGTGCATTTCTAAAAAGTGTTATCCAATAGTATCATGTGTGCATAATCTTGTGTACAGTGGTTTGAGCAGAAAAATTCCCACCACACACTCTAGACTGAAGTTCATTTAAGAGCTCCTTGGACTCATCTAAGTCCAAATATCGCAATATCACTCCTCCAGGATTTCTCCATCCTAATCATCTCTGCCACAAACAATACTTGGCAGCATGAAGCTTCAAAGATTGCCTCTGGGTCTTGGTAAATTTAGGGGGATATGACAAATTTTCCAAATATAAAATGATATCTCGATACCAATCTAAACTCTTGAATGGATCGGTTAAGAGAACTACCTAAGAACTTACCTGTCGATCATCGATAGCCTCCAAGTTCTTCTCTACCATCAACCTCGCTAAACCTCGGCCTCTTACCAATTTGGTAGGCCTCACTTCTAATTCATACTCTTGGATATAAGTGATCCACCTCCCCCTGGTTCCATTACACTCTTTTTGAACCAAAATGTCCTTGACCATGGGGTGGGGACATAAGCAATAATGAACGAGTTCCAAAAGTAAGGACTAAAGTGGGCCAATCCCTTCAAGAGGGCATAGGATTTATTCTCCATCGGTTTGTAGTTCAATTTCTCTCCTTGTAAGGCCTTACTCATGAAGGCTATGGCATGTTGTAATCCATCATCATTTTTCTGCAATAACACAACAACCATAGATGAATCAGAAGAAAAAGACAAAATTTGAAAATCTTTAGAATAATCGGGACTAATAAGAACATGTGAGTGACACAAAACCTATTTAATGTCATCGAAGGCATTCTTGTCTTTGTCACTCCACTTGAGGTTTCTATATTTCTTTATCATATCAGATAAGGGCTTGGATATCTCTGCAAAGTTAGGCATAAATCGCCTCACGAAGTTAATGCTACCAAAGAATGATTGAATGCCCTTCTGGCTATATGGGAGTGGGATATCCATAATAACTTTGACCCTCTCAGGGTCTATCCTTACTCCCTCTTTGGACACAATGTTCCCGAGCAGATTTCCCTCAAACACCCAAAGAATTGACTTCTTTGGGTTGAGAGAGATACCAAGAGACTTGCACCTGTCAAAAAATTAAATGATTAACATGGTCATTTATATTCTTTGAATAAACATTCAATTCATCCTGATATACTACTATGAATTTAAACAAATAATCTGAAAAAGTGTAATCCATAGCATGTTGAAAAGTTGCACCAACATTCATTAAACTGAAAGGCATACAAATATAGGAATAAGTTTCCCAAGGAGTAATGAAATTTGTCTTATACTTGTCCCACTTGGCAACCAATACCTTATTGTAACTGGAGAAACTGTCCAACATGGAAATCATTACTAATCTGGTCACTACTTGAAGAATGTCTTCCATGCTAGGTAAGGGGTATTTGTCTTTGAGACATGCACGGTTCAAATTTATAAAATCAATACAAATGTGAATCTCACATGATTTTTTCCTTACCGGTACACAGTTGCCTAACCACTGAGAATACTTGATTGGCTCAATGATCCTTGCTTCATATAACTTTTGGAGTGCCTTTTGAATCGTGGGTGCCACCTTGGGGTTCATGTATCTCAATCTATGCCTAAAAGGTTTGACTCCCTCTAGTAATGGTATCGCATGGTTAATGAGCATTGAGTCATAGGATTTAAGCTCGTCATAAGACCATGCAAATACATCCTTGTACTCTCTTACCAATGTGACAATCTTCCTTTTCTCTTTCGATGTACATCCCTTACCAAATTTGATGATCCTCAATGTATCCTTGTTGTCGATGTCTACCTCATCCACCTAATCATCAAGAATGTATTTATTAGTTCCTATAAAATCATCTTACTTATCAAGCAAATATTCTAACGACACTAAACCCTTAGGAATCTTGTTACTTTTGAGCTAAATAATTGGTACCTCCTCACCCTCCTATATCTCATCAATGTTATGATTAGCAAACTCATTAGCATAATTCAAAAAGTTCAAAATATGTCTATCATCTTCAAAAACTTGCCAAGAGCCTATGTTATCTGGGAAAAAAGGATGAAAATAAACCTCAACTAAGTGTGTAATATAAGGGTTAGTCATCCATGGTGTAAACAAGGTAGCAGCAGTTGCCAAAGAATCATCCATTTCATTTATAGTCCTATCAATGTGAGAAATTTTAAATGCATCAAAATACTCAATCTCATCCCACACTGCGTGTCTATACCTTTTCAGTTGTTGGTTCTGAGCTTCACACTTCATTCTTACATTATTTATAATAAGCTCATAATCACCTTCAACCCTCGGTAGCTTAATTCCCATCTTCCTAGCCTTCTGCAAACCAAATAGTAAAGCCTTGTACTCACTAGTACATATTGTAAAAAATCCGATGTTTTATTTGCGGCGTTATGGACAAAATTGTCCATATTGTCACAAAATAGAGGAAAATTATAAAAAAGAAAATTCATGTTGCCCAATAACGTTAGTCTTGCCACGTTGACGTCTCTCTTGCCACATTAACGTCGGTCTTGCCACGTTAACGTCGCTCTTGCCACGTTTTCCACTGGAACGTCTCTCTTGCCACGTTTTCCACTGGAACGTATCTCTTGCCACATTTGTGAAGATGTATGTCGCAATTGCGACGTTTTGGAAACTAGGTTTTCCCCTCCAACAGTCACCTTAGTATGTTCACCAGGTCAAAATACCAACAGTCACTTAGGACTTTTTTACGTCGGAATTGCAACGTTACAAAATCTATAAATATGTTGCATTTGACGGATGTTGCGACAAGTTTGCTATAATAACGACGCTTCAAAAAGGGTTTGCGGGTCTTCTCGGCGAGCAAAAAATAGATATTTGTTTCAGTATAAGTCTGTGGGGAAGAATGTCAGAAAACATTAGAGCTGGGAAAAGAATTAAAGAGGGTGAAAAGTGTGACGGTAAATGTTATTTCCCTTGCAAAAATTGTTGTACTAGACGTCCTGAAAGAGTTTTAATAGCAACAGCTACAAAACATTGTAGAAAATATGGGCACATAGACGGGGGATCAAATGAATATCGTCCGATGGAATATACATTCATTACCTGTTTTAATATTTATTATATTCTCAAATTTTATAATGTTTTATACATGCACTAATTTTTCATGATTGTTTGTAATTATAAAGTTAGATTTGCCCCCTAACTTTATGCAGAAAACACCAAGTAGTAGCAGAAATGATGTTGTAGTACAAGATGAAGAACTTGAAGCAGATAATGAAGATCACGTTAATGATTCCATGGAAGTAGATGATAATAATAACTTAGTTCAAGTTGATGAGACAAATCAAATGATTCAAGACTTATTCGGTCATCCAGATGAGGATCATGGGGATAGTAGTGATGGCATTTATGATGAACCTTTGATTGAAAAGGCAAATAAACGTCTTTATAAAGGGTCAAGAGCAAATATTATCTTCACTACATTGTTGCTGGTGAATTTGAAAGTTACGAATCATTTGTCTAACACTTGTATGACACAGATCCTAAGGTATGTAATATGTTACTTCGCATCTACATAAAGGTTGACTATTCCCCATTTTTTTTAGTGTTAATTAATGT
>ML825474.1:37539-58588 GCA_009831015.1 Picea engelmannii | reverse complement strand
GAAACCTGGGTAGTGTAAAAAGGGTACACTACAAATTGGTATCAGAGCCAAGGTTTCAACATTGGGACTAGATGGGCCAGTTGAGTGGTCTTTGGACCGAGGGTGAGAGGAGAAATTGTGTTTGGAGGACCAATTTCAGACCCTGGTATGCCCCGGAGTGTATAGGAGTTTAAACTCGGGAGAATCGTGAGTCGTAAGATCTCTGTGAGATTACCCGTCAACTGTCCGAGTTGATAGAAGTTGCGCAGGATTTAAGTCCTCATGGGTAGAGGAGAAGTCCCGGAGAGGCGTCGGGATATTAGAAGTCAAGAGAATCGAGACCTTGTGATTCTTGAAATCCCGAGGAGGGATAATAGCCATGAATCTTGGGTGGACACGTGTCAGGAGATTTTGCAGAGTCGAAAATTGGAGAATCGGAGTTCTTGAACACATAGAGATCTCGTCACACGAAATCGCGATCCGCGATTTCGCAACAAAATATGGACCGTTCATTTAGTGGACACGTGGCAGAGATCTGCACCATCGGGGAAAGTCCCGAAAAGGAGTAAGTCCATCGGTGTTTGAAGTTCATCGGGAAATCGGGAACCCCGATGACAAGTGATTCATACACTTTGAAACTCCGAACCCCGAAACCCCGACGAGAGCCTTGAGTACGGTCATGGGGTAGAGGTCATATGGACCTGACTTAACCGTGAAGGGTTAAAGCCAAAAAGGTGTGTCTGCATATCGGGAAATGGGATATTGGAGATCCCGGAAGCAAAGGTTTTGTGCATTGGAAAATCGCGATACGTGATTTCCCGATAAGGCCTAGGAGCGTGGGGCCACACCGATTGTCAGGAGGACAGGTGGCAGATTTTTAGCGACAGGAAAAAGGACTGTTGACAAGTCAATGACTGGGACCCATCAGGGATCCCGTGAGCGCATGAGCATGACATTGAAACTGCCAAAACCCGACGGGGTAGGGTGGAGGTCATATAGTATGGTCCTGTGGACCAGAGGCTGAGCCAGGAGAGCTAGCCAGTGTAAAAGCACATCGGGAATCGGAGGATCGGAGGTTGTGAATGTATGTGCATCACGACATCACAAATTCTGAAACCCCGATAAGAGGATTGATCACGGTCATGGGAAGTGGTCGTATGGTGAGGCTATAGCCCAGAAGGCTAGCACGGACGGAGTCCATCGGAAATCGAGAAATTGGGGATTTCACTGTCAATCATTCTGGCACATTCAGATTTGTGAAACGCCGAACCTCGATAAGGGAAAAGGCCTGGGTCATGAGTCAGCGGTCACATCGGCCAGGGATTATCTTGGAGGGCTAAGGCATATTGGAGAATCGGGGGTTGCGAAGACATGCACCTGTTGACAGCGCAAGTGCCGAAACTCTGATAGGAGTAGTCACGAGAGGGAAATGACCACGGTCGAGGCACATGGTCATATGAGTCATGAGCTAGGCTCAGGAGGGATAGCACGTAAAAAGGGGTCATCGGAGATCGGGAATCCGAGAGAACAGTAAACCTCGACATCAGAAATTGCGAAACTCCAAAACTTGAAGTCCCGAAATAACTGAACTTGAAGTTTCGGACACCCGAAAAACACAAAGCCAGACAGAACTCAGGAAACTTTGTGAAGTTAAGATGTCTTTCGTTCTTGTTCGTATTAATTATGAATGTTGTGGATTGTTCATAAAGTTTAATGGTCTGACAAATTTCAAATTCAATTGCACAGTGCGTGTGCAGAGTTCAATGAAGGCCAAAACTCCAGATAATCAACGCCAGGTATGGAGTGGGGAAGAATGCAAATTATCCCCGAAATGGAAGATGAACAGGAAGGAAAGAATGTTAACCAGGGATTCGAAGGATTGAACTCTAATGGGAATGGAAAGGAGATGGATAAGGAAGGACATATAATGAAAATCCTTGAAGGGCTACAAAGAGAGGCCAAGGAGCGTCGAGCTGATAGCCGAAAGCTCATGAAAGTTAAGGATCGGCAAGGGAAATTAAAGTTAAAATTCTTGCAGAGTCTAGAAAGAATAGAGAAGAAACTTGAGAAGGGAAGAGACTCAAGTACGACGGAGAGTCACAGAACTCATGGGAGGAGAAGCAGATCGAGGAGTGGTAGCCGACATCACAGTCGCTCCCAAAAACATTCGGATAGGGAGACACACAGTAGTTCAAGCCCATCTCCTACCAAAAAACATCAAAAATCTGGAAGGGAGGAATTGAAAGGAGAGATGAATAAAATTAAACCTCCAACATTTGATGGGGAGCATAAGAAGGAGGAAGATGCTGAGACATGGTTTCTTGGCATGAAGAAATACTTCCAGCTGCAGAATTATTCTGCCCATGCAGAGGAAAGAATTGCAATGTACCAGTTGAAAGGAAAAGCGTCCATGTGGTGGGATCAATTTGTTCAGGTGCAGCACATTCAAGAGAAAGAGGTCACTTGGAAGGAATTCAAGAGGTATTTTGAGAAGAAATACCTGACTAAAAGACACTATGACAGAAAGATGAAGGAGTTCTTCGAACTCAAGCTAGGTAGCATGACCATTGATGAGTATGAGCGAAGTTTTCTGGAACTGTTGAAGTATGTTCCATTCATCAAGGATGAGGCTGTCAAAATTCAGAGGTATCTGAGTGGACTGCCACCTTCCATTGGTGACAAGATTCAATACGATGATCCTAAGACCATGGAAGAAACCATAAGAAGGGAGAAATGCCTATACGAACAGCAGAGAGAAAAGCCTACCTTTCGAAAGGCTTGGGATGACCAGAAGAGGTTTAAGAAGGAACAGAGGCAGAAGGGAAGTAAGCCTTCCTTTTTCAGAAACAACCCTTGGAGACAGTCATCTTTTAAAGAGCACGGAAACGTTGAAGGGAGTGAACAGATGCCAAGGCCTCCACCCATGGAGTGTTGGGGCTGTAAATGGAATCATAGGTACAGAGACTGCCCCCATAGGAAAGACAAAGAAAGAACTGTCCATACTGTTCAGCAAGCTGAAACAGTGGAGGATATGGGCAGCAAAATGCCGAGGATCTACGCAGACCTGGACAAAAGCAAGCAGAATTTCAATCACACATGATTGAAGTGGAAGGTATGATCAACAACCGACCACTTGTTATTTTGATTGATTCAGGGGCTAGCCATAGTTATGTAGATCCTAGGGTGGTGGATAGTTTGCATCTAACGAAGAGAAAACATGAGAAGTCTTGGTTAGTGCAGTTAGCCACAGGGACCAAGAGGAAGGTCAATGAATTGGTTAAGTCTTGTTCAGTGGACATGAAAGGAATGAGCACTAAGGCTGAATTGAACATTCTGCCTTTAGGCTCATATGATTGCTTAATTGGGATGGACTGGTTGGACCAACACCATGCCCTTATGGATTGTCAAAACAAGAGGTTTACATGTCTGAACGAAGAGGGAAATCAGGTAACAGTCCAAGGAATTCCCAGATCTGTGGCTATGAGGGAAATCTCAGCTATGCAGCTGAAGAAATGTTACTGGAAAGGCTGCCAATTATTTGCAGCCCGGGTGGAAGAAGTATTCCAAAATGTGGTCTCAAATCTGGAAGACCACGGGGTACTCAAAGAGTTTGAGGACGTGTTTCAGGAGGTGCTTGGACTACCTCCGAAGAGGGACATCGATTTTTCTATAAATCTGATGCCTGGAGCGGCTCCAGTTTCGAAAGCTCCTTATAGGATGAGCACACCAGAGCTGAAAGAGTTGCAATTGCAGCTCGAAGAGATATTAAAGAAAGGCTACATTTGTCCCAGTGTGTCACCGTGGGGAGCCCCAGTCCTATTTGTGAAGAAGAAAGATGGGACTTTGAGGCTGTGCATCGACTTTAGACAGTTGAATAAAGTCACTGTCAAGAACAAATATCCTCTGCCAAGAATTGATGATATTTTTGATCAGTTGAAGGATGCGATAGTATTTTCGAAAATAGATCTTCGATCTGGATATCATCAAGTGAGGATAAAAGATGAAGACATAAGCAAAACCGCCTTTAGAACAAGGTACGGTCACTATGAGTTTACAGTGGTGCCGTTTGGACTGTCCAACGCGCCTGCTGTCTTCATGTGCTTAATGAATGGAGTGTTCATAAATTATCTGGACAAGTTTGTCATAGTCTTCCTGGATGATATCTTGGTGTACTCCAAGATAAAGGAAGAACACGAACAAAATCTTAGAATGGTGTTGCAGGAGTTGAGAGAACACCAGCTATATGCAAAACTGAGCAAGTGCTGATTTTACCAAAAGCAGATCCATTATCTGGGACACATTATTTTCGAAGAAGGGATCGCTGTCGATCCTGAGAAGGTACAGGCCATTCAAGAGTGGCCAACACCAAGAAATGTGACAGAAGTTAGATCCTTTATGGGTATGGCAGGTTATTATAGGAGGTTCATAGCCAGATTTTCAAGGATAGCTCATGCTATCACTTCTTTGCAAAGGAAGGGGAAGAAGTTCCAGTGGACTAAACAATGTGAGAGAAGCTTCCAGCAATTTAAGAAACTTCTCACTAGTGCTCCAATCCTAAAGATTGATGATCCAAGTAAGGATTACGTAGTGTGCACAGATGCGTGTAAGGAAGGGCTGGGAGGAGTTCTCAGCCAAGAGGGATCTGTAATTTGTTATGAATCCCAAAAGCTGAAGGAACATGAAAAGAATTATGACACTCATGATCTAGAGTTGGCAGCAGTTGTCCATGCATTGAGGAAATGGAGACATTACCTCATGGGCAAGAAATTTGAGTTGAGAACAGACCACAATGGTCTGAAGTATTTATTTGATCAGCCAACTTTAAAAGCCAGGAAAATTAGATGGCTGGAATTTCTGTGCGAATATGACTTTGATATCAGGCATATCAAAGGGAAAGACAATAAAGTGGTTGATGCACTCAGCAGAAAAGTGCATGAATTACATGCTACAGCCATTAGCATGTACAGAACTGAGTTGAAGGACATAATTCTTGAAGTTGCAAATGTTGATTTGCAGTACAAAAGACTGGTAGCAAAGCTACAACAACATCAAAAACCACAAACCAAGGAAAGTTATACCTTGGGAACTGATAGTTTACTTCTGTACAAAAACAGAGTGTATGTACCTAATGACAGAGATTTGAAGCTAGCAATTCTAAAAGAAATGCATAATGTGACTTATGCTGGTCATCCTGGATATCAAAACACTGTGGCAACAGTCAAAAGCCATTATTTTTGGCCAGGTATGAAGAAGGAAATTGTTGAATACATCACCAGATGTATGGAATGTCAGAAGGTCAAGGCCGAGCACAGACACCCAGCAGGGTTGTTGCAGCCTTTACCTATTCCTAAGTGGAAATGGGATGTGATAACAATGGATTTTATTACAGGATTTCCCAGAACAAGCAAGCAACATGATTCAATCATGGTGGTGGTGGACAAGCTTACTAAAGCGGCCCATTTTATCCCACTGAAAACCACCCACAGAGAAGCAGATGTTGCTGATATCTTTTTAAAAGAAGTTGCACGTTTGCATGGAATTCCTAAGACAATTGTGTCTGATAGGGACTCGAAATTCACTTTGAATTTCTGGAAAGGACTGTTCAAAGGATTCGGAACGAATCTGAACTTTAGTACAGTGTATCATCCTGAGTCTGATGGACAGACAGAGAGAGTAAACAGAGTAATAGAAGACATGCTGAGAATGTATGTGATGGATAAACCATCAAGGTGGGAAGACTACCTTCATTTGGTAGAATTTGCCTACAATAACGGGTACCATGCATCTATGAAGATGAGCCCATTCGAAGCACTTTATGGAAGAAAGTGCAACACTCTAGTGAGATGGGATAATCCAGCTGACAAAACAATAGTTGGACCTGAACTACTCAAAGAGATGGAAGATCAGATGATCAAAATCAAACAGAATTTGAAAACTGCCCAGGACAGGCAGAAAAGTTACGTTGATAGTAACATAACCCATAAAGAATTCAAAGTGGGTGACCATGTTTTCCTGAAAGTGAAAGATAACAGGAGTTCCCTGAAATTGGGAAGTTGCGCCAAATTGGCAGCAAGATTCTGTGGGCCATTTGAGATCCTGGAAAGGATTGGGCCAGTTGCAGACATGCTTGCATTACCTGGATCTATGAATGTACATAATGTGTTTCATGTTTCACTGCTTAATAAATATGTACCTGATGCTAATCATGTTATCGATTGGACTGTGATTTAGGTGGAACCAAAAGGTGTCCTGCAAGTGCATCCTGTGCGCATATTGGACAGGAAAAACAAGCAGCTCCGGAATCGAGCTATAGGTCTTGTAAAGGTCCAATGGACCTGGTACGGTCCTGAGGACGCGACATGGGAGCATGGAGAAGTAATGTGGGTAGAGTACCCGCATCTTTTTGAAAATTTTGAAGGACACACAGAGGCAGTGTAAGTTGCACTGAGGACAGTGCAAAAATAAGGGGAGGGGGATTGTAGTGTCCCCAAGGCTGAGCCCCCCCGTTACAGATCATGATATATGCAATGTATTGTAAAAATGTTCCATAGGATGGTGAGCCAATTTTTGTATAAGTTGAAAGGCTTATGTGGTTGTTAGTCTAGGAAGCCTAAGTGTTGGAAGGCCAGGAGCCTGTTGATGTACTTGTATGTATGCAAATCAATTAATAAAATATAAACACTGCCAGTGCAGACCGACCACGATGAATGAGTTATGGGGGACTAAGCGTCCACAGAGTGGGCAAGGAACTAGGGGCTGGAAGGTGGGAAAGGAGCTGAGTGATGAGCCTAGGGGCTAAGCCTAGGGGGCTTAGTCCTGGAATAATATTTTAATATTATTTCCTAAAAATCCATGTGCACATTATTTTATCATAAGTCCTTTTTGAAGGACCCGTGATTCCCCAAGTGGTGGGAGGAAGGCGTACGGATGGAACACATGCAGTTCCCAGGGTGACAAGTGTCAACCCTGGTGCATGCAAATAAAATAGAGAAAGTAAGCCGAGAGGGGGACACTCTCCTCCATTCTGAACCGAACCTCTGAGCGTGGAACCAGTATGACCTCTGTCGGATATCCTGATTCATCTCTGAAACTGTTAAGTTGTGTTTGCCTGAGGAAAACCGTGTATACCCTGTCCAGAGCTGTGAGTTTGCATCCGCTCCAGGAAATCCCAAGAGCGCATTTCCTTAACCGGAATTCCCTGTGTTGAACTCCAGTGGAAGAATCCTTGTGGTTGGTGAAAAGGCTGGGCTAGCCTGTGCATGGAGCCTGTTCCGAAATCATGCCGTGAGATCATCCAGTGATTGCTGAACCATTTTTTGGAAGCATTGTCTGTGTTTCTCTTGGATTGTTGTGACCACGCAGTACTGGACTGCGTGAGGCTTGTTGGCCTGTGAGCGACTCCTCCAGGTGAGAGAGTGCACAGAGGGAGAAGAGAACTCCTGGAAGGAACCCTGTAGCTGCCATAGAGCCCGGAGAATTCCGGTCTGGTCTGTTCCTGTAACCCAAGTTAAGGGAGACTTGTAGCCGAAAGAATTTCTATGTGACAGAGAAGGTGCACTCTCCTGGGGTGGAACAGACATGTGGGGAATGAGGGCCTGTGGGCAGTGAGCGTGGGAGATTCCTGGGAGAGATTTCTTCCTGGTGTTGTGTATGTGCTATCTTCCCTGTAACCTCAGCCTAGCCTAGGATTCCTTGCCTTGGGGTGGAGCTCCGTCCCAGCTCGGGGGTTACCCACTATTGAGCTGATGAACAATGTGTTCTAAGGCTGGGAGGTTCGTGGAAGGCCTGCACTTGGTTGGTGAATTCTACAGCTGTTCAAAGATAAGTATCTGAATTATGTTTTTATCACATTTGGCATGACTATGCTTTTCATGTATCATGTTTTCCGCTATGTAAATGAGTTACTGTTGAATGCTATGGCTTGTTTAATTGTAGCAGTAACTTATATATTTTACTCTGAGAATTAAGTGTGTTTAATTGTGTTTAAATGCATGTGCTTATAATTCCTATACCAATTATGTAAACATTCATGTATAGAATGGTAATTTAGGGGTTTGGAAACCTGGGTAGTGTAAAAAGGGTACACTACACTCAGGCTACCATCAGATCAAGATAGCACATGAAGACAGATACAAGACCACGATTGTGATAGAATGGGGATCTTACCAATACAGAGTCATGCCATTTGGACTGAAGAATGCACCAACAATAATTTCTAGAGTAGACATCGCAGCATTTAAGGAATTCATCAACTAATTTCTCAAGGTATACCTGGATGATTGGACAGTCTATAGTTTATTAAAATACCATGTAGAAGTTTTATGTCTGATGTTAGAAAGATGTAGGCAGTGCCATATATCACTGAACATAAAGAAATGCATATTCGGAACACTGTTTCGGATACTATTGGGCCATATAGTATGTAAACAAGGTTTATTAGTCGATCCCGCAAATATTGCAGTAATTGTTAACTTATAACCACCAAAAACAATATGTCAGCTAAGAGCGACGTTGGGACACACGGGATACTACAGGAAATTTATCGAAGGATATGTGCAGATTACTGCACCAATAGAAAAGTTGTTAAGAAAGGATACAGAATTTTAGTGGAACGATGAGTGCCAACACTGTCTGGATACCCTGAATGAAAATATGGTCACCAGGTCGATATTAGTATTTCTAGACTAGGTGAATACATTCCACGTACATGTAGATGCATCAGCCATAGCACTAAGAGCTATCTTGGGCAACCAGGAGCAGGAGACTTGGATCACCCGATAGCATTTGCGAGCATAAAGTTTTCAAAATCGAAGTAGAACTATAACACTACAGAGAGGGAAGGCCTAGCTATGGTCTACGCACTGCAAAAGTTCAGACACTAATTATTGGGAAAACACTTTAATATGTCCACAGATCACTCAACCCTAAAATACCTAGTCAACAATCCAGTGTTGGGGGGGAGAATCTGTCGCTCGTTACTACTATTTCAAGAATTTGACTTTGAAGTAATACTCAAGCTAGTAAAATTGAATGCAGGACCTGACCACCTATCAAGAGTCACAAATGGAGAAGAACCTACGAATGTAGAGGACAAGTTCCCAGATGCACAATTATTTTCAGTATAGATCGCTGATGAACATTTCGCAGATATCATTCAGTACTTGAGAACGAGTACTGCACCACAAGAATATAACACCGCACAGAAGAAAAACCTGGTAGTTCACGCTGGCGACTATCAATTGATTGCAGGAAACTTATACAAAATGGGCGCAGATAGCATCTTGCAAAGATATGTGTTAGAACATGAAAGACCAAGAGTTTTAGCAAAATCCCATGAAGGAATAGCAGGAGGGAATTATGCAGGCAAAGCTACCGCGTAGAAGGTATTGCACATAGGACTATGGTGGCCAATGATTCACAGAGACTTGAAGGAGTATTGTAAAAGATGTGATGTCTTTCAAAGAGTAGGCAAACCCAATAGAAGGGATGAGATGCCATTACGACCACAAGTAACATTGCAGGCATTTGATAAGTGGGCAATAGACTTTGTGGGACCAATTAACCCACTAGAAAAAAGAACAGGAGCTAGGTACATTATCATCACGACAGAGTACCTAACAAGATGGGCAGAAGCCGCACCAGTAAAGGATTGCAATGCAGAAACAACAACACGCTTCTTATTTTAGCAAGTGATCACTATATTTGGGTGCCCAAGAGTTTTGATGAGCAACCAAAGAATGCACTTCATAAACAACACCATCAGTGTTGTGAATGAAGAATTTGAAGTCCATCGTCATAAGAGCAAGCCATATCATCCACAGGAAAATGGCACAGTGGAAGCATTCAACAAAATCCTAGAGAATGTGCTAACAAAGATCTGTAACGTCAACAGAGACGACTGGGACCTCAAAGTACCAACAATATTATGGGCATACAAGACTACATGTAAAAAGTTGACAGGGCACACGCTGTTCAAACTAGTCTATGGCCAAGAAGTAGTGGTGCCATTATAATTTATAGTACCAAGCTTGCGCATATCATCAATCACACATATGACCGAACGAGGAACAGTACAAGAGTGACTAAATTAGTTAATGATCATGGAGAAAGACCGGATCTTAGCAGGGTTCCACCAACAAGTTCAAAAAACAAGAGACAAAGCCTGGCATGATAGACACATAAAGAAGAAAACTCTCAAGGAAGGAGATCTAGTACTGATGTATGACAACAAATCGTTTCAACATCCAGGAAAGATAAGAATGCATTAGCTAGGACCATATGAGGTAAAATCCGTCACAGATGGAGGAGTTGTACATTTGAGAGACTTATCAGGCACATAACTTAGAGGGATGATCAATGGGAGCCGACTGAAGTTGTACAAGGACAGTCGAACACCCACCGCACAGTGTAAAAAAAATAAACAGAACTATAAAGAGTCCCAACAGAGGCGCAGTGCGTTAGGGGAAGAAAAGGTATGCACACTTAGGAACACAAACTCGGCAAGGAGAAGGACAATGGTCACATACAAAGGTAAACAAGCGGGAAAAGGAAAATCGACAAAAGAAAAATGACATGACAACACTAGGCTGAATTAAAGGACGACAAGGACTGATGGGACGCCACATTAATCGCGCCAACTGGAGACGGCAAGGCAGAGTAATGGCAAGTACGAAACCATTGGAGGTACATTGAACCCATAATTAAGGTGCATTAAACCCATAATTAAGGAAGTGTCCTCAACAAGCTTCATGGGAAGCCCATACAACACACAGACGCGAGAGAAAATAGTCTATTTGTGAAAAGAGAATATACAGAGAGCATTAGAGGCTAAAATGCACGGAGTGAGTTCACAGAGGTTACAGAGACCAATCGCATTCAACACACATTTGACATTCTCATTCAACACACATTTGACATTCACCGCCATGGCACCACCAAAGCAGGAAGAAGCGAGCCAGACTGCCCGAAAAACCAGAGTTCAGAATAGGTCACGAGTACAGGTGGAAGAAGGTGAACAACAGCCATCGAAGATCGTCAATGTCAACGAAATCCCATCTCCAGACATGATACCGATGAATCCAACACCTATACTGGAATAAATCCCACAACTAGCACTCAAGGGCACAAATATAGATAGACAAGCAAAAGTACAGGAGCCGTAGAACCAGGATGCAGAAACCCTGAAGGAGGTGCAACTAGAGAACACTAAAGTAGCTCTGAAAGTCAATGGAACAACATCGAATCTGGAATTAGCAGTTGAGCCAGACGAGTCTCAAACGACCATATCAAACCACCCACAAGAAGGAACAGTCGAATATGTCACAGGTTGGCTAGAATGGTATATTGAGGAAAAACCGAAAGTTGCTAGAACTTTGAGCCAGCCACCACCGCCGAAGAAAGACAAGATACAGATAACCAGGTCACTTTGCAAGAAACTTGCTGCAAATATCGCTCTACCGCATATACCAGAGGGGGTATAGGTAGGACCAGACCTACTGGGTCATATAGGGAAGCTCAAATACTTGGACCATGATATAGTAGACACAGACAAGTTCCCAGAACTTGCAAAGAGAGTGTACATGGAGACAGTAGGCACGAATCTATTTGGGGAACCGATTGACCAGCCACTCCAATGGGAAACAGGGTTGGAGAAGAAAGGAAATTTAGGTCTGGTGGAAATACCACATTTTGGTAGAGGTAAGTACACAACTACGTGCATAAAACAACTGTTAGCAGTCACGCATGGTAGGGACATTTGGTTGGACAAGCTCATCTCGATAGACGTAGAGATTATTGCCAACATAATACGATTGCCATCTCGGGGCATGGATCTCGGCAATTTTTTGGATGAAAAATCTAGGGAGAAGGCGCTAGTAGAAGAGATGAAGAATAAGTATGGAACTGACAGGGGGACAAGAGGGATCATTATCAAGAGGATCAACGATGTCGCAACACAATTGGGCGTGAAAATATTAGCATGTAAGTAGTTGAGAAAATGTCGCAGGGAGGAAGTTCTGGTTGGATTTGTCGCAGTTGCAGCTCAGTGCGCATAAGGCACCATAGTGAGTTGGGAACCGTACCTGTTGAACTTGTTCCTAGATGATTGCAAGGATGTGCAGGATCTAGTCACAAAGTTTCACTATTCATGGTCGATCACGTTAATCGCCTTCATGGGGTGGAGGGAACCAAGGTATGTAATTTTTTGTACCAGACCCAAACCGAATCAGGGAGTGAGATATTTGTTTCTCAGAGCCAGGCCAGATGTTAGGAGCAAAAGGGTGAACAAATCCATCTTTGAAGGATACCTACATGACCTACAAGAAGCCATATCCAATATGTGGAGAATAACACCAGAGGTTGTCGCATGACATGGGGACATCGACAACTTCAGGAATACATGACATACAATGTGGATACATGTGTGGAAGGATCCCGATAAACAGTGGCTACAGATGTGCTACTATATCATAGAGGGTGACATTGACATGGTCATCAACGAATGGGACGATGAATGGAGGATTCCAGCCATCACCTAGGAATTACTGGAAAGAACAACAGAAGAAGACACAGGGTAGGGAGAAACCTAGCCAAAGGAAATCCAAGTGCCCAAGAGACAAAGAATGGGCCAGGGAAAAACAACACATACAAACGAAGGGCCAACGAAGACAGGGACCCAAAACGGGAAGAAGGATAAGACACAGTCAGCCAAGGAGTAGCAGGAACAGGCCGAGGTCGTGCAAGGGACCACAAAAAATCCCAACTCACAGGAACTAGGGAGGAATAAGAGGCTAGTCACATAGATAGGAGGAGCGCGCAAGAAAACAAAGGCCCAAAGAACACCTCCAGAGTATACGATCACAGATGTGATGGAGAAATGACAGCCTGAATGGTCCAAGACTGTCTAGTGGAGGATTTTGACCATGCTGTGCACCACAGGGATAGGATTCAAAAGGAACTGGCAGACATGCGACAATTACTCAAGGAAATAGGGGAAGCACACATAGGAGCCAGTAGCATTAGAACAGAGTCATCAACACCGCAGACAGAGGAAAGAATAGAAGTAGAAGAACGAGATGCATTCCACCCATTACTGCACCCGAACACAACTTTCCACATCACACCCAGTATGTTGCACATGGACGAGATCATGGGACAGACACCCTTGAAGGACTTAAGACAAATCCAACTGGTGTTGACACGGATGCCGACCAGGGAACTCCACAAGTTGCAGGTTAGCATAAACCATGAGGTACAGTCTCGCGCACACAAAGACTTAGTCAAATTGCAGAAGGCAACAGAGAAGTGAGATGCGTTGGAAATAGTCTATGAGCAGGCTAAGTTAGAGACCCATGAAGAAAGGGAGCGCATAAAAGGATTGGAGCAGAAAGTGGCAAGAGCTTAGGAGAAGATTCCATAGCCCGCGCAGAGGGATGAAATCACAGCAGCAGAAAAGATTGATCAGATTGCGCAAGCAATCAATCAATATCAGAAGGAGATTGAAAATCTCTGAGAGAAACTCACACCAACCACTCCACTAGCAATGAAGGAGCAAAGGAAGCAGGAGACAATAGTGCAGCTGCAGGAGATAGAGAAACTGACCAGCAGAGCAGCTAACTTGTTTGATAAAGCAACACAACTTTGGACTAAGTTAGAGGAGGATCAACAAGTCCAAAAGTGGGACAAGGAAGAAGAAAGGATCAACGCATCGATCCAAGATCTAAAGAAGAGGCAAAAGACAATCCCAATTACAGAACGCATCAAAGGGGTGCAGAACATGAAGAAATTGCAGGCAGATCTCATCAGTGCGCAAACACAGAAACATGAGCATCATGCTCAAATGGAACCACTGCAAGAGAGGGTAGCATAAGTCCTAGCATAGGCAGAATAAGCCAAGACACATATAGCACAGACCCAAGCAGAGTGCGTGGAATTGATCAATGACAAAATTGCAGTCCAAATAGTGGATACACTCAAGGAGAATACTGTGCAGGCACAGACACAGAAAGCAGAGCTCAAGGAAACGTTACAAGTGATCACCAAGGAGATCGAGGAAGAACACAAAGGTTAGGTGGCTCAGGACGAGCCACATGTTAGTGTTGGGGGCATGTTGGAGGTAGGCCGAGGTGGAAAAGCAAGGCGATTTTGGGAAAGAAATCATGCACGAGGAAATTGACAACTGGAAAGAAGAACAACACGTGTGCATGCGAGGGAAGACCTAACGACGTTAGGGTTAGGGTTTTGGTAATGTATTGTAATGGCTGAAGAGCTGAAAATGTATAAATATCGATACTTAGGTATCATCGGGGGGTTAGAGTTTCTAAGTCGGATTGTTGTTGTTATTGTTTTGATTTATACATGAGTTAAAACGATATGTAATCTTTTGTTGTATGATCTATGTTGTATAAGCTATTGAGCTAGAGAAGAGGAAGGAGGGTAGATCTTGAGGGTTAGATTGCAGGTTGTGGAGCCTGGTGCGATCTAGTCTGCCTCATATATATCTCACCCGACGGGGAAGAGTTGTAAATGCATAGCGCGTAGTGACATAACGACTATAATAAAAGAGTTGAGATCCAAATCTTTGTGGACGTAGCCCAGGAGGGGGTGAACCACGGTAACATCTATGTTGTGTGATGAATGCATGCATATCTTTATCATCTTTTCAGTAGTTATTTCTATGCTTAATGAATGAGTTGTTATATTTCATGCTTATTAGCAAATGACAGTATATTTCATTTACAGTTATAATAATGGTTCAATATTCAGTTCTCATATCTCACGCTCAATCCTAGGCTATAAATACATGAGTCTTACAACCACCCATTAAAGCTATCTCGGGTGAGACTGCGCAGTGCATTCTGTGTGTTGTGTTTCCTTTTGGTTTACCAAGAGGGTCGATAGTTTTAGAGGCTTTGTTGGAAACCTGGCAGACATGAACCTTGGGTCAATAAACATAGACAATATAGAAGAATAGTAACCAATAGATCAGTAAAATTTCTAAGTAGGAAAGAGGTATCATGTTTTTCTCCCCATCTCTCCAAGAAATTTTCAAAGAATGGATTCAATCTGTTGATGGAATTATTTTGGAGACTCTTGTACCATGAGCATGCTTCAGCTTCCAAAGTAGCAACAAACATATTCATATTTGTATCCTCATTCTCAACTCCCTCATCATCACATACCTTCAAAAATTGGTCAATATGGTCTTGTGCATTGATGGTATTGTTTCTATGAAACTTAGGCAACTTTTTGACATAATTAGAGGTAGGTAAAGCGTGAGGTTTCCCTGGAATAGCATCTCTATCTAAAGGACCAAAAGCATTAAATGTAAACCTAGTTACTTTCCCAGCCATGGTACTAGAAATTGAAATAGATGAAGAACTTGAAATAACTGAAGGACCATGACTTGGAACTATAACCAAAGGATATGAAGAAGGAAAAGAAGATACATGAGGTGTCGAAGTACTTACCACAATGCTAGGAGTTGAAGAAGTGAATGGAAGAGATACATGGACCGATTGTAGGACAATTGTATCGACTGTAAGGGAAGGACTAGTTGTAGGAGTTATGATGAACTACTTTGAAACATGTGTTATGGATCGCTAAGGAATGGATAAATTCCTTGTGTGGGGTGGAATCGGGATGATTTGTGTATGGTCCCCTGTGAAAATGCCCATGTATCCTGTGGAGTCGACGGTTGAGAAAAATAAAATTAAACAATTGAAATAACTCACCAGATGTCATTTACCAAGGCCGACGTTCCCCAACAATGGCGCCAATTTGTTAGAACAAATTTCCACCCTCCAATTGAGTTGATATATATGTTAGGACAACGTTAAAACTTGGCTAATTGAAGGAGTAATGGCCCAAAATTTTCATTGACCAAACCCCTCTCCATTTGGGCTAGTGCTTGCTAGCCTCAGGGGGGAGTCCCTAGGCACACTGAAGCACCTTGTTGTTGATCTAAAGTCTGATTTCTACATTAAAAAAACAAAAATCATTAAGTTGTTAGTCCCAGACAATGTGTAAAAGAAACCCAAAAATGATGAGAGAAGTGATTATTTTCACTTGGAGAGAACCTGCAGGGTTAGCACAATGATAGAAAACTAGAAATAAAGAATAAAAGTATTCAAAAGATCAGAAATAACCACAATTAACAGTTTAGAAAATGAGAAATCAAATCACAAATTTACCATAGTACCGCCAAGAAAAGAGGTTTGAATAAAAACACACACTTCTTTATTGATTTAGGCTTACAAGAGAGTTTGATTATGCCACACTTAGCAAGATTACAACCGATACAATGACTACTTTCCTCAGAGAAGAGCCACTAGACTAGAGAAGAAGAGAGAAGAGAATGAGAAAGACACTATGTTGATGTTACAATGAACTCACCAATAACTCATGTAAAACATCCATTATATAGCTCCATAAATGCATATCCAAAAAAATCAATAGGTCACATGGAGATAAGAAATGAAAGTGTATATGCATGAAGGGAGAATAGAGAAATATGCACTAGCGAGAAAGATCAAATGCAAAACCATGAGTGCATGTGTGGCATGGGAGGAAAGTATAGGGGTATGTGCATGAGTGAGGGAATAAGGGCGAGTAAATATATGTGCATGGGCAGGAAATAGAAACATGAAAGCAAGTCAACTTATGTAATATGGACGAAGGTTTAAAGACACTGCATGAAGTAATAGCTATGTATGTGTTAGCGATAATTCTTGTAAGGGGGGCTAGAATGCAAAAGAATGGGATAAAAAACCCACTTGTCCAAAGTTTCGGATGATAATGCGCCCAAGGTAAGTCACGAGCAAGATCGAGCGGAAGTGATTCGTGCACCCAGATCGACGATGCATATTGAATTCCGGACCCCCCTTGCCTTTCTACCTTTAAGAGGGGGGGGGTCCGGAATCGGGGGCACACCTCTCCAACGGCCCAGATCAGCGCGCCTGGATCAACGGTGATAAAGACAATTCTGGACCCCCCTGCCTTTCTACCTTTAAGCGAAGGGGGGGGTCCGGAATCGTGGATGCAGCTTTCCGACAGCCGAGATCATAGCGCCCGGATCAACGGCGCTCACACACTCCCAACATTTTCAACTACTCCGTGTCTAGCCCGTGTGGGCCCTTCTCCCGTCATAACATCCTCCAAAACCACCTCTCCCTCGCTGTCGTGTGTCACCTGTCCTCCTCCACTCTTTCGTCCAGATGGCCCTTTCCCTGTCTCATCGTCCACTCACTGCCTACCACGTGTCCTTCTCTCTCCACGTCAGCCTCTCACTAAATTACACCTGCCTCATCTATTCTCCCATCTTATCCGTTTATGTCCCTTTGCCTTATGTCATCCCCTATCGTCTCTCTCACCTCTCATCGTTCTTACTTCGCCCCTACGGTTGTGGCCCCATCACTCCGTTGCCGAACCCCCACTTTCCGCATTGGCTCCCATACCCGTCCTTCAATCTATTCAGTTATTCCAGGTGGCAGCGTGAGGAGTCTTCCATATCCCAAAGTGTTGAGTTGTCCAGATCGTCCTCAATCCAAAGAAATCAGTTATTAGAGCGGTTAGTGGTGGTTAGATATCGCCTCCGCCATAATGGGAAAGCACGACCATGAATTAAAGGCACGTCGATTCGCCGTTGGAACTATCAAAGGATTAGATTGCGTCTGACTAAGTTGCACGACCCTTCAGAGGTTGACTGTCAGAAGCCATGCAGACGCAAAACTTTCAATGCCATGTCTTGGTCCTGCTGTTGTTTTTGTTCTGAGTATATGTAGGCATTTTTGCCATTTTTGTATCTATCGATGGTAGAGCTAAGCTCCGGACTGTAAAGTTTCAGCAAACATTCTGGTTTCCTGGTCATGCCTCTGTGTTTGGGATTTCTTGGTTTATAACAAACAATTTTCTTTTTCCATCTATGTTCCATCTCATGCCGGAGAGTTCACAGTCGAATGATTCGCATGGATTTTTGCATTTATGTTATGATAAAGGATTTTTCATGACATTATTGTATTCTATGGTTTTTTGTGTTTGAATATAAAAGGACTTTGTGTTCGAATGCTTTCTTCTCTAGTCTGTTATGAACTTGATGTTTATGATATACCTTCACACTCTTCTCATGGAAGTCGTCCCCCTACTCACCCTTTATTACGACTCATTGTTTGGAGTTTATCAAGACCTCACTCGTTCATGCATACCTGGCCTAGCTTCTTAGTTGAGACAATACCGTTCTGAGTTTCCTTCCATTTGATCCCCCCTTTAAAACAAATCGTGACATTAAACTGATGGGCGTCGGGCTCTACTCCTGCTAGCAATCCAGGAGTGACTTCCGGCTCCAACAGTAAGGTAAATGGCACATAGAGTGTGCATGCATGAGGGTAAAGGACGGATTATGGCGTATGACGTGGGATATGAAGTAGTGAGGGAGAGGAGAATATGAGTATATGAATGCATGCATGGGAGGATGATATGCGTGCATCGGTTATGCGTGAGGTGTGTATGATAAGTAAGGGAATGAAAACCATATGTTATATTAACCCATGCATGTCTTTTTAAAATATTATAACATGCAATTTCCCCTTAAAAGGGGGAATTACGTAGATTATGCTAAAAGGGGGACACACGGGGGACATACCATTTTGACTTAATTAATATAATAATAAGGGGCACACAAATAAAGTGAACCTGTAATTAAATCATTTAATAAATAAAGGTTGGCAAGTGAGTGTGTCTAGAAAGTGGGCATGTGTTAGGAAAAAATTGTGTGGTACGTATGAGGGGTTAGGAGTTATGGGTTAGGATAAGAAAAGGGTAATTAATTAATCAAGTTAATTAATTAATTAATTAATTAAGGGGATACCTTAAAGTGGTATGGATAAGTGGGTTTAGGATTAGGATAGGATATAGTTAGATGGTTAAGAAAAATGGTTTATGGACTTTCAATGCATGAAAAATGTTTTATGGAGGGTGAAGAAGAAGAGTTGGTAAAAACATTTAGCTTTATTGGCTAAACTTTCTCCATGGAAGTGCCACCTCATCATATGCACCCTTGGTCAAATGATGTCATGTAGATGTCACATCTCACTGAAACTCTACCGAATGTCAGAATCTGAGCCTGTCACTTGTCGCTTTTGGCGATGACGATGACTGCTAAAAATAGAAATTTCTAAAAATAGTCATCTGGTCTCGAAAATTTAAACTTGTCAGAACTGACCCAAAATATCCACAAATGCTCGAGATGACTAGGAGACCACCATTGTGTGTCTACTGCTAAAAATAGAAAGTTGTTTGCCTGTCCATGAATTTATACTCATTGGATTCAATTTTCCACAAGGAATCTGAATCCACAATTAGAATCGACATGCAAGCCCTAGTGGTTAGCCTAATAAAAATAGAAATATGTGACAAATCATCCCGAAAAAATTCCAAAGACTCGAAATGTCTCAAGGATCCACAATATGTGCTCAAAATCTGAATCTGGGGCCTGGAACCCAAACTGCTAAAAATAGAAAGTTCTTGCATGTCGCCTGGAAAAGTGTTAACAAGCCTAGAATCATGCAAGGACCTTCTCTGTATGCTCATAAATACTCCAAATTATCAAGAGACCCACTCAAACCATGTCTCCTAAAAGGTATCAACACCTGTTGTATGTAGACATCTCTCTCAACATGCAAAGGAACACATGTTAACTCTAACTCTGAACTAAACAAGCATGTACAAGTCATATACATGTCTCCAATGGGAACCAACCTCTACTAACCACAAGTGTTTAAATCTTGGAGAATCTCAGAATTCCAGCCAAAAAGAATGCATGTTGGCTCTTAACCCTCAAGATTTTCAAGGGTGAAAATATAGGGGTTAATAGGACTAAAGTTCAAAACAAGGGTCCTAGACAAAGGTGTTCATGATAAAGGTTCCAATGAGAAAGGAAGTGATCTTCTTTAGTGTATGAATCATTATGATGGTGCATATACAACTCAGGTTCATATTGCAATGAATATTAGATAGATGTACCATTATGGACAGGAAAGGTTACAGATTCTGGAAGCCTCAATTACCTTCTTGTTGTACTATTAAAAGGTGTGTATAATTTGTTTATCTTGGCCACATGCAAGGCATACCTGTGTCTCCATTCCTATGTGCTTTCTGAGGAGTCATCTATTAAAGATGAAGAGGTCATATTTCCAATAATGGAAAGTAAAATATTGATTCCATCAATAGCATTTGATGAATTAGACCTAGAGAGGATTCCTTGAATGTTCAATATGGATCAAAATGCTTCTTGATTGATAATATACATAATTCAAGCTTGTCTTCAATTATGGTGTTAAATGGTCTTCAATAAACCAATCAAGGAGTTAAGACAATTGATCATCTGACCTTAATCAGTGGACAAAATATTTAAAAGGGACAACGTATTAATTTCAAGATAAAATAATCATTTCAATCATACTTGGGTTATAGGTGGAGGTTACTATTATTGATTTTTCCCTATTTCCTTATCAGTGTTAAGAAAATATTTTGATGTTGTGATATCTTGTCCACTAAAATTCAACAAATCTGTAATCATAATTTCAACTTCAAGGAATTCAGTTACATCGATATGTGTTGTTTGATCTACATATTATGATATAAGTAGTTGAACTAGGCACTTAACAATTTATCTATGAACCTACAAACAGAGGCAACAATTCCCAACGTTGTCAACGTTTTTCCCATTTGTCCAACTGTCACTCCAAGAATGAAATTCCCAAAGTCTCTTAAATAAATTGCAGTCTAAGTTGTTGTTGAAGGTGTAGATTTGTCACCTTTGGACATTGTGCATTATACCAATGGTCTCTCACACAAGTTTGAATACTTGGAATTAAATATTTCTAATGATAATGATGGCCAAACCCATCCATGTAAATATGGGGTTGTGTATATGGCCATAACACTGGATTTGATATGTGCATCATTGGACATCAATGCAAATACTATCCCACAAGAAAGAATAATGCAAGTACAAAAGGAGATTGTTGCAATTGTGTATGTTGTACACTCTATGTTATATATATATATATATATA
>ML825474.1:16078-35511 GCA_009831015.1 Picea engelmannii | reverse complement strand
ACCAATTGCATCGGATGAATTGATACCCAACCATATATTTTGTTGTGTTTCAAGTCCTTGTATGGTGAGTGGATTTTAGAGAACAAATCACTGCCCAGAGTTGTTTGGCTCTGTTCTTTGTATTGTTGTTGAGCTTTATATCCTTTCTTGGAATGGATTATTTTTTACTTTGTTCAAAAATTTACTACTGGCATTAAGAATCCATTTAAGATCAAATATCATATAGTTCAATAGGAATGGTAACTAACAACTCACTCGTTAAATTTTTTGGATTTTTACATAGATTACTCAAAAGTCTTAGGTGCACGACTAGTTTGATCATAGTTACCTTATAGTTATTTATTTTGAGGTTTATTTGTACACATAGCTACCCAACAATTTTCATATCTTGGACTGTGCATACATGATATCATTATCATGTTACACTTTTTACATATTAGGAACCATTTGTGATGTTTTGGTTTGGCTATGTTTTCAACTATTGTTATTAACATGCAATCAATGTAATGGACCCTGCTCATTCTCTGACTATTCCCCAATTGCTCTGGTATAGACTTAGAGTCATTGGCTAAAGAAGCATATGTAGTGCAACCTGACATCCTATACATATGTAGTTTTGTTAAGGACCTTTTAGAGCCTTCTCAAGTAGGATTGTCTACCCTAACATTTGAGGCCAATGTTACATGGTCCACCTATAGGGATGTAGAGTATCTGGTGTTCAAGGTTTGTCTTGATTCTCCATACCTTATGCTAGCAATATCAACTCTATCATGTTTAAAATACAAAACTTCAATTCCATTATAACAATATGATGGCATATTACAAAAATGTTGGTCAATTTGACATATTAATTAAAATATAATGGCATATTACCTCATTGTTTGGATGTCAATGGTATTAAAAAAAAGGGTTTTTTTCCACTTGTTTTGGATTGATGTTGGCCAAACCCATTCACATAAATATGGGGTTTTTTATATGGTCGTAACACTGGATTTGATATCTGCATAGTTGGACAACAATGCAAATACTCGCCCACAAGAAAGAATAATATGTTGGAGATATTACACACACCTAGGATTTTCTTTTTATTTTATTTTCCTAATTTTATTTGGATACGTTAAGGGTCCCTTAGTCTAAGATATTCTCCCCTAGACAAGGGTGCCACATACCCTCCAGTCAAATATCAACTATTGTTCAGTTAGACTAGTTGAGTGAAGTGTTGCATGTCAACATTGGTTTTATCACCAAGTGTTTCATGCTAACCTTGGGATCATCACCAGTAATGCACACTTGCATTGGGATCACTCTAGTTTGACTAATTAACTGACGACCGCATGGCCAGTTAACTAAGACTTGGTGGCAGTTAACTCCAGTGTGTGTCAGATCACTCTAGAACACTCATAATGCACATTAGTTTACTACTATAGCAACTTAGTTGTGTGATACAAGCTATATCACTTGTATTGTATCATTTCTCTTATTCGGTTAATATAAATTCTTTCATTATTTCCTCCATTTTTGTCTTCTCTTCATACCATTTGCAAGTTGTTTACGTTTTCATTGTTAGCTAGATATTTTGTGCAGGTATCTTAGAAAATATACATGGTATCAGATCCCACAAGTCGCTAGCAAGAATTGTTACTAGCACTCTTTTGCAGGTACCGAAGATGAAACCAAGCAACAAGAAAGATGGAATTTCCCACATATGCAATTATAACACCATATAACTACTTCGACTAGAATCCAATAGTTATCCACATGCTCATGGGTAAATTTTTGTATCGGATAGTCATGGCCACAGAAACAGAACCCACTTCAGCAATGGAAAATTCCAAATACTTCAACCACATGGATGAGGCTTACAGTCTCCTATACATGTCTATTTCTCCTGACCTATGGTTTCACATCAATGCATGCAAGACACCAAGTGAGATCTAGACCATCTTGGTTGGTCTCTTTGGAAAGCAGGACGAAATGAGGGGCCATTTGCTTGAAGTAGAACTGAACTCCTTGGATCCGAAGAACTTAAAAAATCTCCAAGATTTATTCACCAAATTTAAATCTCTCCTCTGTGAATTGAAAGATTGTGGTATCGACAAATCCAAAGTAGAAAAACAACTGATTCTTTATATAATGGAAAAACTTGGACCAGAATATAGTGTATTTGTCTCCACACTTCATTCTAACAAATTCACTGCAGGATCAACTTGGACCATGCCTTCATTTTCAAAATTTATTGAGGCTTTGGCATAAGAGTAGGATAAGCTCATTCATATGTGAATAATCAAGGGCCCAAAGGCACATGAACTTCTTGTTCATGATGGAAGTAGTTCTCAAAATACTAAATCAAAACAGAAAGGAAAAGGAAAGGTGCAGAAGGAAGGGTACTCCAAACCCTTCAATGATTCCTCTGGTTCCAAAGGCGGAAAAAGAAAGAAAGGGAAGAAGCGTGGTTACCTCAATCGTGGGAACCATCCAGAATATGAATGCATGAAGAAGAATATTGATCGGATGGCACATATTCTTCAAAAGAACAACCTTGAGGATCACATTCCCAAAGTTGGAAAAAAAAAAGTCAGAAGATCAAGCACCTAAGAAATGTAATTCTCATGCATTGGTAGCTATTCACTCTTCACCTGACGCATGTATTATAGATTTAGGTGCTTCCCACCACATGAAAAACACAAAGGAAAATTTTTCTTCTGTAAATGTATGCATGGGGCCTCCTATCATCATGGGGGATGACTCTCTAGTTGAGTTCACTGAAAAAGGGAGAGTGGAACTAGATCATGGAAGCTTCGAGGACGTTCTGCATATTCCTCAACTTTTCGTGAATTTGCTCTTAGCGTATAAGATTAAACACTCAGGATCAGGAAAAAAGGTGGACTTCACACTAAACTCTGTGTCCATATTCAACATGCAAGACAAATCCAAAATTGTTGTCAGGGAGGTAAATCATAAATCTCGACTATACACTTTTTCTAAGTTTATTTTGTTGGACAGTGGGTTGTCATTGATGTCAAAGAGCAGTGGTTTTCATTGATGTCAATAGTGTGATGGGTGTATTTGGAGAAGTCTCCAAAGTTATCCCCTTATGGCGTATCTCTAAGCATGGCCCTCACGAGAATATCCTTTGAAGAAGTCTACAAGAAGCCCCGGGCATTTGGTCATGAAGCCCAGAGTTGTTTGAGGAATAAGTACATGAAGGACAGTGTAAATGTAGTTAACATAGTCATAGATGGATATTCATTGTCATGTTTTTTCTGGTGATAGGTGGTATGCCACGTTGGTTACAATACTATTATGAAAGGGTTAAGTGGTTGTAACAAGAGACCCCTAAAGTAAGGAAAGAAGTTACATAGAAAAAGTATAAATACCCCTCAAGGAGTCTTTCATAAGTACATTCACACACATCTCTATTGATTATCTATCTTGTGAAGAACTTTTGGTCTATTGGCGAATTTGAGGTTGAGTATGAGGTAGCAAGTCTAAAATTGTGAATGAAGGTCAAAGGTGAAAGTCTCGGAGTTGCAAAAATTGTGAGTAACCCTAGTTTCTGAGGAATATGCGGGTTGCAGGTTAGAAGGGTGTGGATGTACGCATGTTGTAGTAGAGAAAAGCGTTGATATATGCAGATAGTAGTGAAGGAAGTCGTGGATCTGTGAAAATCTTGTGAAAGGGTGTGAAGAGATACTTGTACCAATTTTTTTATGTCCAAGTTGGTTTACTTATCTGTTATTTGATATAGAAGAGAGGTACAGGATCATAGGTATGTTCTTTATGTGTATTTATCATGATCCAGATTATTTTCGACACGAAATGAGAGCAGAGATATAATAAAGAAATGCACAGAGATATTGCAGATATTCAATAATATAACATAAATGTATCGGAGATGCAACCATAAACACATATATACAGTAATACATGATTTCTATTAATGAAATAAATGTATAGAGACTTTAAAAATACAAAGTGAAAGACTTGCTAGAATGGTGGCAGCTTATCTTTGAGAAGAGATCTGACGGCTACTCACATTCGCAAGAAGATGATTACAATGAGGCTCTAAAGGAATTTTTACAATAAACAGGAATGCAAAAATTCCTAGACATCCAAAAACCTAACCCTAGGAGATGAAGCACCAAAAGTCATGTGGGCCCCGTTTGGGTAAGTTAGTATATCAACTTCCCGGGGTTGTAACTTTTGCATACGATCTCTGTTTTAGGAATATGATAGTTCGTTGGAAAGGTATCATCAAGGAGATTCATTTTTGGGGCTCAAACATGCCTTCAACTATCATTGAGAACCTCTATCTCGAAAAATATTCATTTGGACCCTCAAAATGGCCCCAGAAGTTAAAACCTGCTAAAAATAGTAAATTGTCAAAATTGCCAGAAAATTGTTTTGAGCCAGTCGAAAAAGGTGGGTGGCCACCGATATACACCTGGATCAATCCTCCCTCCTTAGGAATCAATGGTCTCCATTGCATTGAGTTACCGGGGGAGAGGGAAAAACATTTTTTGAATCTGCATCTTGGTGAGCTGCTTGTCTTGCTGGAGACATCGCGCTGCTTAGTTTATGGAAATCTATCATGAACTTGTTGAGGTTGAGGCTATTCAATAAGTTGAGATACATGAGAGGACGATGTGCAAAAGGAATCTTTACACTTTGCTGCAACCATGTCGACCTTCTTCTGTTTGATAGAAGGTGCTTGGGGCGAGACTGTAGTGGTTGCAGTGTCCTTATGTTCAACTTTTGAACAGATTGTGAAGAAACTGAATTTTGCAGTATGAGATACTACCTTGTGACACTTTTTTGGTGGAACAGTAGTCGGAACTACCTCTGGTATTCTGTAGAGATGACCCCCCAAAGTAACAATGACACTACGGGGTCGAGACTCACAAACAACATGGAGTCTCCACATATATGGTTGGCCCAAAAGAACATCACAGACATCCAGTGGGGCAACATCACATAATACCTCATCCTTGAAGGGTTGGATTCCATATGACAATCGACATTGTTGGCTGACACAGAGATCTCGTCCTTGCTGAAGCCACCCGATGTTGTATGGATGCAGGTGTGGTGTTGTCGACAATCCCAACCGTTTGATGACCTCTACTGAGATGAGGTTTTTTTGTCTTCCGCTATCAACAATAAAATGCAGCGGGGTCCCCTTCACCCACATATTTGAATGAAAAAGGTGCTCCCCCTCTTCAAGATCTGTTGGTTCTTCTAGTTGAATTGTTGCGGTCACGACAATAGTGGTGGGGTCCGCGTCAATGATCTGTCCTTTACCATTATTTTCAGAATCAGATTCTGAATTAGGGTTCGACTCTTTGCCTTTGATCTTGTCTACCAATTATTGTTTTGCGTGACATTCATCGGTGTTGTGCCAGGGGATTTTGTGGAAAGCGCACCATTTTCTGGTGTCCTTCATTGTCTTCCCGTGACCCTTTTTTTCCTATGTCTTGGACTGGTTTTCAGGAGATTGTTTGTTAGGGTTGTCTTTGTCATACTTTGGTTGTTGCAGATTTGCGAACCTGAACTCCTGTTTGTTCTGGTGCTTAAATTTTTGCTCAATTTTAACAGCATATCGATAAGCAACACCAAGTGACGAGATGTCCAGAAAATCAATTTTAGTCTGGATGTATCTGTGTAGAGCCCCACGGTATTTCAGAACCAAATGTCACTTGGAGTCTTTGATACCTAGCTTGGTGCGCAAGGTATGGAAGGTATTGGTGAACTCTGGAAATTCTTGGCCCCTCTCTTGCTGCAGTGTGGTCCATCTCATGTACTGGTCCTCATAGTTGCCAACAGGGTAATACTGTTCTTTTACCGCATCCACACAAAAAATCCCAAGTGGGATCAACCCCATATATTCCAGACTCCTCTGTGGAACTTTGCTCCGAGTAAGTTTCCCACCAATGTTTGACATGAGGGAGAACTTTAAGGAGTGCAAAGGTGATCTTTTCTTTTTCGGAGAAATTGTGAACAGAGAAATAACCTTCTAGCAGAGTCAACCATTTTTCTAGCGCTTCTGCATTTATCTGTCCTTCAAATACAGGAATATCAAAATTAACTTGTACCTTGAAAGGTGAGGTGCCTCCAAATTGGTCACTTGATGAAGATGCGCCTGATGTTGTCGGCAGACGTTGAAGGATGTGGGAAAAATTCCCCATCATTTCGTCCCTCTGTCGCGTGAGAGCTTGCTCAAGCAACAGATTGATAGGATCGTCTGCTTCGTCATTTTTCTTTTCTTCTGGCATTGAGGGTTTCTTGGGTGTGTGAGAGATATTGTCTTCAAGAGAGACAAGCTTGAGACCCAACTTGTTATACTCGGCCTTCGTCGGGGACATGCACTGAAAAAATGATCAAGAGCAACCTGCTCTAATACCACTGATCTGGATTATTTTTAGCACGAAATGAGAGCGGAGATATAATAAAGAAATGCACAGAGATATTGAATATATTCAATAATATAACATAAATGTATCAGATATGCAACCATAAACACATATATACAGTAATACATGATTTCTATTAATGAAATAAATGTATAGAGACTGTAAAAATACAGAGTGAAAGACTCGCTAGAATGGTGGGAGCTTATCTCTGAGAAGAGATGTGATGGCTACTTGAATTCACAAGAAGATGATTAAAATGAGGCTCTAAAGTAATTTTTACAATAAGCGAGAATGAAAAAATTCCTAGACATCCAAAAACCTAACCCTAGGAGATGAAGCGCCAAAAGTCATGTGGGCCCTGTTTGGGTAAGTTAGTACATCAACTTCTCGGGGTTGTAACTTTTGCATACGATCTTCGTTTTAGGCATATGATAGCTCGTTGGAAAGGTATTTTCAAGGAGATTCATTTTTGGGGCTCAAACATTCCTTTGGATAATATTGATAACCTTGATCTCGAAAAACCTTCATTTGGACCCTCAAAATGGCCCGGGAAGTTAAAACCTGCTAAAAATAGTAAATTGTCAAAATTGCCAGAAAACTGTTTTGAGCCAGTCAGAAAAGGTGGGTGGCCACTTATATCCACCTATATCATATCATGGATGATATAGCACATTCTTGAGGCATGTTTTGGAGGCCCCTTTTGGTTTATTGATGCATATGGTTGATTAAGTTAAAGTTTATATACTGTGGTTAAAAGTGTTAAAAGTACTAATACTAATTCACCCTCCCCCCTCTTAGTATTCCAACAATTGGTATCATAGTAGGTCCTTCAAGAATTATACTAACCACTGGAAAGAGATCATGGATTACACTAATATTGGAGTACCACAATTTGACATCCAAGACTATGCCTTCTAGAGAAGAAGGATGAAAACATATTTGCAGGCATAGGGATTGGATGTTTGGCGAGCAGTAGTAGATGGATACAAATCACCAACCACTCCCCCAATAGATAAATATGGAAAGAAACTTGAAGAAAATGATTCAAGGGATAAAAATCCTATCCTGAATAGTTTGACTAAATCACTACACATCAAGGTTATGTACTGTGTATCCACAAAATACATTTGGGACAAACTTTAGAATATTTACAAAGGAGACACCAAGGTCAAGGGAGATAAACTTCAAAACTTTAGAGTCAAGTTTGAACAATTGAATATGAAGGAATATGAAGACATTGCATCCTACTTTATACGAGTCGATGAAATAGTGAACGGTATTAAAGGTTTAGGAGATGAAATTAAAGAACAAGTCATTGTTCAAAATGTACTAAGATCTCTACCAATGAGATTTGACCCAAAGATTTCAACTCTAGAAGAAAGAGTGGACCTAGCCACATTAACCATGGACTTATTTCATGGGATACTCATAGGCTATGAGATGAGGATAGAGCAATATAATCTAGTTATTAAGGAATCAACATTCAAGGCATCCAAGAAGACAAAGGAGAAGAACAAGAAAATTCCAAAATCAGATTGTAGTTGTAGTGATGATTCAAAGGAAGATGAAGATATGGTAAACTTCATAAGAAATTTGAAAAGAGGAACTATTAAATACAAAGGTATGATTCCATTGAAATGTGTTAATTGTGGTGGTATTGTTCATTTTTCTTATAAATGTCCTCATGCTAAGAATAAGGAAAGTGATGAAGAAGAATATCATCAAAAGAAAAAGAAAAATCAAAAGGGTAGAAGAAACAAAAATAAATTCTTCAAGAAAATTCTCTACACCAATGAAGACAATTCCTCATCATACGAGGATGAAGACAGTGACAATGATACAGAGCTATAGAGAGAAAGTACTCTTCATGGCAGTAGAAGATTCTGGAGAAGAAGGAGAAGTTGATCTCATAGCAGAATTAATCAGTGCCTTATAAGATCTAAGGAATGAAAGGAAGAAAATCAATTCACTCAAGGCAGAACTAAAGAGAAAAGAAGGATCTCATAATCCCAACTTAGAAGAAGTTGAGAAGATGATCATGAAGTTAAAAATCCATATAGAAGAAGACAAAATAATTGAAGAAGCACTCAGAAATCAGTTACAAGAGAAAGAGAGGATAATTGAAGGCTTGGAAGCATAAATAGTCACTCTAAGAAAATATCTTTAGAAGAAGGACATGCAGCAGAACAACACCAAAATATTGGATGAGATCATTAGCAGTCAAAGTCCATACTATGACAGATCTGGGATATGATACAAATGGACTGAGAAAGGCTCAAGCTCCAAGATAACAGAACAAGAAGGAGAACAAAGAAGTTATGCAGAAACAGTTAGATGATCTCCTAAGAAGGAAGAAGGTAATAAGATACAAGAAGAAGATTACATAGATACTACACCATCTAGAAGATTCAAAATTAGAATCAATAGTAGTTAACAATAGAAAGACCTTGAGAACAAGAAGGATTCAAAAGAACAACACCATTCAGAATATAAGATCTTCCAATCCCAGGTATCAAACTATTTTTCTTGGTTTATGTTATTCATGTAATGATTTTGGGCACAAGGCTGTGAATTGTAGATCCAATTCCAAAAATAGAAGCAACTATTAAGGCTACACAATAAATGGTTATCCAAGAAGGTCTCATGAAGAACATAGTAGAAACTACAACATATTTGAATCTTTGAATGATAAAGTAGAAATCTACAAATGCAACAACTTTGGTCACATGTCCAAGGATTGTAGATTGAATGTTCCTCCAAGAGAATCAAGAGAAAATATTAACATTCATAAGCAACAACCACAAAGGATATGGATAAGAAAGCAGGATGAATTCAACACTGAAGAATGCATGCTTGCTCTATAATATCAACACAAGAAATGTGGATGGTATGTTGACAGTGGCCACTCAAAGCATATGACAAGTTTCTAACTCTGAAAAAGGAAAGAGATGGATCGATTTCGATTGGAAATGACAACTCGACCAGAATTATAGGAAGAGGTACAGTCAAGCTTGGAAGAAAGGATGCCAAGGAATAAAATGTTCTATTGGTTGAAGACATGAAGCACAATCTACTAAGTGTAATTCAAACGTGTGATCAAGGACACATACTTGTGTTTGACTCAGAAAAATGTGGGAAAGGAAAGCAGTATCAAGAAAGTTAGTGGCTAGAACTATAAGAACTCCAAGCAACATATATGTACAAAATAAAACTAGAAAGGAAAGATGTTGCTTAGGAAAGGAAGATGAAATTTGGATCTGGCATAGAAGAATGGGTTACATAAATTTTGATAATCTTGTCAAAATCAGCAAAAAGGAAGCAGCAAGAGAAATTATCGATATCTCGAAGCCAACAAATACTCTATGCAAGAATTGTCTACAGGGAAAACAAACCGGGATCAAGTTCAAATCAAAGAAGTACTCCACAAAAAAACCGCTAGAAATTTTACATACTAATCTATTTGGACCAACAAGAATGAAGGGATTGAATGGTGAATGATATTTTATTCTACTGGTTGATGACTACACAAGAATGACTGCAATTTATTTCTCAGGAATAAGTCAAAGGAATTTGAACACTTTAATATATACAAGGAAATGGTTGAAATTGAGACATAATCGAAAATCAAGTGTTTGAGATCAGGAAATGGAGGATAATTTACATAAAAGGAATTCATGGATTTCTGTAGAAAACATGGGATAAAGAGACGGTTTTCAGCATCCAAGACACCTTAGAAAAATGGATTTGTTGAAAGGAAGAACATAATAGTACAAGAAATGGCTAGATCCATGTTGAAATATTCCAAGTTGAAAGACATATTTTGGGTAGAAGCAGTACATACAACAGTTCACATCCAACACATGAGAATTCTCAGAAATAATAGTGATAAGACTCCCTATGATCTATGGAAAGGAAGACCAAAAAATGTGAAGCATTTCAGAGTGTTTGGAAGCAAATTCTATATCAAAAGAGAAGATGGCAAGCTTGGAGAATTTGACTCTCGAGTTGATAAAGGCATACTGGTTGGGTACTCAAGAAAAAACAAATCATACAAATGATTCAATCTAAGACTCAACAAAATAGTGGAAAGCATAAATGTGACGATTGATGAGACATATGGACAGAAGATAAAATAAGGAAGCAGAGATTCAATGAAACGGGATCACAAAGAAGATTTGAAGGAAGAAGAAGTAGAAGAGGAAGAAGAACAAGAGTAGCCAGAAGCGGAGCAAGAGGAAAATGAGCAACAAGATCTTCAAGTACCTCCAAATACACCTATCATACAAGTGTAGAAGAATCGTCCACTAAAACAAACTATTGGGAATAAATATGTAGGAGTTGAAACCCAAAGAAGAATACGTTCACCAGAATAACAACACCTAGCACTACTATCCACAACTAAGCCAAACAGTTTTGAAGAAGCCATCAAAGATGAACATTGGATCAAAGATATGGATGAATAATTGTATTAGATAGAGAAGAATGACACATGGGAACTTGTTCCAAGGTTGAAGAACAAGAACGCGATTGGTACAAAATGGGTCTTCAGAAATAAATTGAATGAGGATGGATAGGTTACCAAGAATAAATCAAGATCAGTATGTAAAGGATACACTCAGGTTGAAGGCATATATTTTGAAGAAATGTTTGCCCCATTTTCCATAATGGAATAAATCGGGTTAATCTTATCTTACGCATGTTCCAAAAATATCAAAGTGTATCAAATGGATGTAAAGTCAGCCTTTCTAAATGGAGAGTTAGAAGAAGAAGTATACATTGAACAACCAGAAGGATTTCTATTGATAGATAAGGAAGGTTATGTCTGAAATTTGAAGAAAGAATTATATGGGCTCAAGCATGCCCTTAGAGCATGGTATTCAATATTGGATAGGTATCGACAACAACAAGGATTCGGGAAGGGTAATGCAGACAATAATATCTACATAAAATTGGATCGAGACATTATATTGATAATTGAATTTTATGTAGATGACATTATCTTCGGAAGTGATGATGACAAGATGAGTCAATTTTTTTCCAAAGACATGCAAAATGAGTTTGATATGTCCTTTCTTGGTGAGTTAACCTTCTTTTTTGGACTACAAATATGTCAGCGCAACAAAGGTATTTTCATCTCTCATACCAAGTATATCAGAGAAATGCTAAAGAAGTTTGGAATGGAATATTGAAAACCAATAAGTACTCCTATGCAAACCAATTGCAAGTTAATAAAGGGTGATGACTCTAAGGATGTAGACTAGTGACTATACAAATCAATGATTGGCAACTTACTCTATGTGACAACGTCTAGACCAAATGTAATGTAAGCAGCTGGACGGGTTGCAAGGTTTCAAGCAACACCAAAGGAATCACATGTTATGGAAGTAAACAGGATATTCAAATATATCAAAGGAACATAAGAGTTTGGATTATGGTATCCAAAAGGGAATGATCTATCTCTAGTTTCCTACACATATGCAAATTGGGCAAGTTGTATTGATGATAGAAGAAGTACAAGTGCAGAATATTTCTACTTGGGTGAGTGTCTAGTATCATGGTTGAGAAAGAAACAGTCATCAGTATATTTGTCCACAGTTGAATCAGAATACATTGCAGCAGTGGCATGTTGTACTTAGGTTCTTTGGATGAAACAAATTTTGCAGGATATACAATTAAAGTACGATGATCCCATTTCTATATTCTGTGACAACATCGGTGCTATTAGTATCTCCAAGAATCTATTGATGCATTCTAAGAAAAATAACATTCCTATTAAGTACCACTTTCTACAAGAAAAGGATACATAGAAGAACATCAAGCTAGAGTATGTCAGGACAAAACAAAAGATTGCAGATATCTTCACCAAACTACTTGCAAGGGAAACTTTTGAGTATCTTCGACAAAAACTTGTAGTAGTTTCTACCCCAAAGTGATCTGCATGGCATTGGACATAGTAAGACGGGGGGGAGAGAAGCAGAAGACATGAAGAATCTAAGTAAATAAACTTTTGAATGCTTTTCATATACATCAAAGATTTACATGAGGAAGCACCATGAAGAGAAAGAAGAGGCTTGTAGGTAGGGGGAGAATCCCCAAGGAGAACTACCCTTTTCCAATGATGTCAAACGAGGAGAGAGAGGAAAAAAAGGCATGTAAATGAAGAGAAATAAAAAATCATTGGTCACAAGGGGAGCATGAGCAGAAGTATGAGTGTTCCCATGCCATTGGTGTTTCCATCAATGCCAAAGGGGGAGATTGTTGGACAGTGGATTKTCATTGAGGTCAACAAGAAGTGGTTGTCATTAATGTCAACARTGTGATGGGTGTATTTGGAGAAGTATCCAAAGTGGTCCCCTTATGGCGTAGCTCTAAGCATGGCCCTCACGGGAAAATGCTTTGAAGAAGTCTACAAGAATCCACAGAAGTGTGGTCATGAAGCCCGAAGTTGTTTGAGGAATAAGGACATGAAGGATAGTGTAAATGCAAGTAACATGGTCATAGATGTATATTCCTTTTCATGTTGTTTCTGGTGATAGGTTGTATGCCACGTGGTTCCTCACGGTTGAGGAGTTATGAGGTCATGAATTTGGAAGCCCAAAATATGGGTTATGAAGCCCCTAGTTGGTTACAATACCATTAATGAAAGGGTTAAATGGTTGTAACAAGAAACCCCTAAAGTAAGGAAACACGTTACTTAGAAAAAGTATAAATACCCCTCAAGGAGTGTTATCAGGCTAATTGTTAAGTGTGGACACAAATCAATCCCTCTAGCTTCACTACGAAACTAGAACAAAACAAGACACTACACTACTATTTCCTTAGATTTCAATTATCAAATGAGAAATGGATCTAGAACATACCTTTTAAATATCGAAGATCTGACTTCGCCAATGCAATCCAAGCTCCTTCGCGAGGATTATGGAGAAATATCTGCAAATAAACATAAGCCAACAAAGACAAGAATAACCGAGTCTATTTGATATGAAACTATGTACATGATCAAGCAATCATACAATATGAACAAATAACATTCATATAGGAAAGAAAAGTATATCTGTATTAAATAATGTGGAAGACAGATACAACCAGATGCCTTGATGTTGTCAGGTTCCTTCCAACAATTCCTTGCTTCCCACACACTTCTAACCCATGGATTCTAAGACTGTAGATCTGATAGCTACTCACAATCTATATTGACAAAGGAAAGCTCAAAGCCAACATACAAGCTCCAAAAATTCCAAGCTACAAAACTCAATAACAAGCCAATCTAACTTTCTCCATGAGAGCTCCTCTCCTTTTATAAGTTGAAGAGGATAAGATGAGGAGGTTAGGATGATCCCATTAAAGCATGAAAGCAAGTAAGATCCAAATCGTTTGGAGGCCACCTCACCATATAAGCTTCTCCTTCTAGAAGCATCGATAAGATGCTCGTTTTTCCCACGCATAGGAATTTCCGCACCCTATCTATAGAGCAATGTGCAGAAGCTCCACAACCTAGATATAGAGAAAGGTGCATAAATCAGGCATTTTAGCACCCTGTGTATAGTGCAACCTGTGGAAATCCTCTTTAATAGGGTTTTTACAAAGGAAAATACAATTTCTTCTCTTAAGCAAATTTCTTCTCCCTTCTTTCTTCAGGAATTCGGACCACTGACCTCTCTGAAGGAAAAAAATAGGTTTACATCATTAATGGTCATAAGGGTGACGAAAATAATGTGAAATAGAGATCCCCCCAAAGTATGAAGTTAGAATAGAGTGATAGCTGAAATACTTTGTCGAGTGTGTGTAGGGAACAAGGAACACGTCGGTCAGAAACTTGCCAACAAACAAGGAAATACAATACAATAATATATCATCACTGAGGTAGGAATTCCCATACTCATAATACAAGTGACTCAAAACATAAATGCCGACATGCAAAGATCAATGTCAAGTAATATAGGTCATGGCCACCAAACATACACTGTGGATCCATGCCATTATGACTCAAATCTGAACATAGCCACCAAAAATACACTGTGGATCTATGTGATAAAGACTCAAATTTGAACATAGCCACGAGACATATAGTGTGGATCTATGCAACAGTACAAACTGAATATACTCCAATGCAACCTAAATCTGTCAGAAAAGATCCAGGGTCTTCATCTCCACCACTCTATAGTATGAATCTAACCATGCGAATACATGTGATGAAGTCGAACATGGTAGAAACCACTTGATTACCGGTCATTAATGAATACCATTAACAAGTGCGAGGGAAATCACCAGTAATGTCAATGACTCCCAAAGTACTTTAGTACAATCCAATGGGTGTGAATTAATGATCTGAAGTCGAACACTCGACGGGATCTCCGGATCAGAGGTCAATAATGAAAACCCAATGTCAAAAGCGAGGAAACCTGCCATTGAGGCATGAAAGTTCCAAGGTAGCAATTAATTAAAATTCTAATTCCTAGATAATGAGTTGAAGTCGACAGGAAAAGACTCATCACAGGAAGGCCTTGATGTATCCTTCATCAATGACACGAAACAAGTAAAAATATTTGAAGTAGATCAGAGTAACAAGTGATTTAGGACTGACTCAGGGATGGTCGATGCAATAGAAGGATTAAAGACTACAGACATGGCCAACACAATAGAAGGCTTTCTAGTTAAGACTTCTTTTGAACATATTGATGACATGACAACTGTCTTGGAAAAACTGACTCAACAATAGGGTTCACAGACCAGATTGTAATCTTGTAAAGGAGTATGATCAAGAGACAAGTGGATTTTCCAACCTAGACACAAATCGAGTGAAAGGGTGTCATGTCCAAAAGTGACTCTTCCATAGAATACAGGTTTAGACACATTTCTTTCCCAATTTTTCCCCACCATTTATGGCGAGTACCTCTTTATTTGTACGCAATCTTGAGGAGGATAGCATATGCTTGTTGATGTAATCTCATCCTTTAAATGAGTCCCTCGAAGTTTGTTTAATGAACCCTAGGAAGGAATGGTTCGGTCCCATATGGGTCTTTCGATGTTTGTTTTATGAGTCCAAAGAAAGAAAACTCATGGGTTTTTCATGTTTAGAGAGTCTGAAAAACACTTAAACAAAACTTCGGTCCCATATGGGCCTTTAGATGTTTGTTTAACGATTCCAAAGAGAGAAAACTCGGGGGATTTTCATATTTAGAGAGTCTGGAAAACGCTTAATGAGAAATTTCTTAGTTCCTTTTTCATAAATTAGTTTAATGAGACCGAAAAAGTGATAAACTATCGCCCATCAAACGTTTTCTTCAAAAACTTTTACGAGCGTGAAAAGAACAAGGTCACTCATAAATATTTTCATATTTAGAGAGTCTGAAAAGAGCTTAAAGGGAACTCCAGGGGGTTCCTTTTTTGTATAACCTTTACGAGTCTGAAAAAATGATAAAGGTATACTCGGTTACATTCTCACATATTTACAAGCACGAGAAAGATCAAAGACTAAGCTCGATAACTTGTTCTTATGTATTTACGAGCATGAGAAATAACAAAGACTAAGCTCGGGATTGTTTTCATTTTTACACAAGCTTTAAAACAAAACAAAACTATGCTTGGGATAGATTTTATTTTTACACAAGCTTAAAACTAAGCAAAACTATGCTTGGACCTGGTTTCATTTTTACACAAGATTGAACAAGAGAAAACTATGTGTGAGGTAGGTGGTTTCATTTTTACACAAGCTTGAACCAAAGTAAAAACTATGCTTGCGACTTCCCAACACATGGTTGGTACTTAGCCCCCAGCTTAAGAAGCTAGCGGCTCTAACTCCAACATGAAGTCTAGAGGCTAGAAGCATTTCCCCCCAAGCTTCAATTCTTCCAACTACAAAGGCAGATGAAATGAAGCTTCAAATATTAGATGGACTTGACTCAAATAGAGAGGGGGAAATTGTTTCATTTTTTAATGATCTTGACACAAGAACAAGAACTATGCTCGTGAATCCAGGTTCAATCCCCAGACCGTTGTTTCATTTTTTAATGAGCTTGACACAAAAGCAGGAATGATGCTCGTAAACTATCTTTTATTTTTTAACGAGGTTTCCATAGAGACGCAAAAAACTATCCTCGTAACTGGTTTCATTTTTTAACGAGCTTGAAATCAAAAAACCATTCTCAAAGTTGGTTTAATTTTTTAATGAGCTTGAAATCAGAAAAGAATTCTCATAGACTCTCTTTTCGATCATGGATTCCAAGAGGATAGTTCTCTGGAAGGACACCATGTCAAGGGACAAAAATCGGTCATGGCCTCCAAGAGATCTTCACTCGACGGAAGAAGCACACTCTGGATAGAACACATGTCAAGGGTCACGACAGGGGTAAGGAGATCAATCTCTAAATACCCTATCTAAGAGATAACCATGTCAACTACCGGATCTAGGTTATCGGATACTGATGTTACAGTGAGAGGCTCATTGTCATCATCCGCTGGAAGCATGGGAGACAATGCCACATAATTAACATGTGGCGAGGGAGATACCGGCTGCATATAAGAACCATTTAGGGAGGTAATCCAGTCAGGACCGATGAATGAAAGTTGATCAATACTCACAATTCTTCCATCGTGAGGGAAACATATCACACGAAAAATATTAGACACAATAGCTTTCATGGCATAGACATAATCCCGCCCAAGGAGTAAAGAGAAATCCAAGGGGTCTTGGACCACCATAATGTCAATAAAGACAGTTTTCTCACCCAAAGTTACAGAAAACTAAGGAAGGTTCCCTAAAGGTTGACTGGTTATTCTATTAAAATCTAACAGATTCTACGTAACTGATGCAAGATGACAACAACCCAAATCTTTCCAAGCAATAGAGGACAAAATACTAACGAACGCACCTTCATCTATCAACATCTGAGGAATGTCCTAACCACAAACCTGTACTGTAATCTGGAAAGGAATGTGAGAGGGAAGATGAGGTCCAGTTATCACACCCCAATTAAAAAGGATGGCCTCATTACTTGGAGGAGGTTCCATGGGAGAAGGAGGAATGCCCCCCGGCATGGTAGATTCTGTATCAACGAGAAAAACATGGGTAGTATCGGGTTTACTCTCTAGCGGGAGAGTAGGATCGACCAATGACAAGATTAGATCGACCACTTGGGTTTCATTCTCCAAGGGGAGAATGGGGTCGACGGGTGGAAATGGATCAACCGATTGGGTTTCATTCTCTAATGTGAGAGTGGGATCGACTAAGGATGGGATTGAACTGACCACTTGGGTTACACTCTCTAACAGGAGAGTGGGATTGACCAAGGATGGGATCGGATCGACCATTTTGGTGGAACTCTCTAACGGAAGAGTAGGATCGACTGAGGATGGGATCGAATCAACCACTTTGTCAACTGGTTCAACTAAGGACATGACCAGATTGAATACATGATCAACTGGATTGACCGATGAAGGGGGCGGATTGATCATTCCATCAACTACAAGTGGCTCGAGCGTAAGCTTGTCATAAGCAGCTGGAAGTTGAGGCTATGAAACAGTCATGTCTTCCAGTAATTTCGAGGCTTCGTCCATATGAGGGAAAAGGTGAGTTAGATGACTCCCTTTGCATAACATGCATGGGAACTTGAATCTACTTTTCATATTCCCAATGGTATCTTGACAAGTTGATGGGAGGTCATCAATATGTTGTTCATATTTTGACGACATGGGTTGGTAAGGGTGTGTAGACCATGCTTCGATAACCTTAGATAGACCAGGGAAATTCTTAAGAAGATGGATATCCTTACAAAGCCTTCAAGGGTACTTGGGCTTATGGGTTGTTTGAGTGATCTTGGCATCATCAACACTCCCATCACGATCAATAGTAACTGGTTTCTTTCCAACATGTCCGAAAGTGGTTGGAAGTTTGGACCCTTGTTTGTTTTTCTTCTTCTTAATATTTTTTTTCTTCTTCTTTTTATCCATCGGGTTAGTGGCTTTAGAGATTTCACTCAGTGAAGAAGATGAAATGGAAGAAGACCTTGCAAGTGAAGAAGGCGAAGAATATCTTACTGGTGAAGAAGGTGAAGGATCAACATGAGGTTGATGTTATTGGGGGGAAGTGCTTACAACTGAAGCACTAACTACATTCGGGATTACCTAAGTGGAAAACAACCACACCGACAATCCAATCGTGAGACCCGGAAGGTTCAAGGTAGCGATGTGAGGAGGACCAATGTTTCTGTAAGAGGGAAAAATAAAAGTTTACCCTAGAAAATGGGTTCCTTCATTGGTCATTCCGAGAATTAACACCAATTAACACAAATCCAACCTAGATTCTGCTAGGGAAAACAAATAGCACACGCTAAAAATCTAGGAAGCAAACAAGCAAACAAAACCTTCTTACAATGAATGCACTAGTTGGTGATGAAATCCAACGTTGCGAGGACAATGTAAGAAGGGGTTGATATAGAGCGAGTGGAAAAGTTACATTTACGACCTGCCTAACAGACTTACGCCTTGGTGCAAAATCCCACACATAAACGTAGGTATACCCGCCAAGGAGCCCGAGTGAGTTTTTCCAATGTCGATTCCAGGTACCGTGAAGACTTGCCCCTCCACAGTCACCTTGTGTAAATACCCTAAAGAGATAGGCCACTCAAGTTACCAATTACTACAGTGATGCCTGGGGAAACAGTCGACGGTCTGATCCACACGTAAACGCAAGGTATCTAGCTCAAAATCAACTTGAAAGGATTCCACTCATGATTGTGGGTACACCTTTGAAGTGACCCCATAATACGCACAATCTCTACACCAAGACCAACAAAGTAGGGTGAGTAACTCTGCCGGTCTCAATGCGACCTCAAGTTTGACCCTTGTGTGAGAAGGGCTTCCCAGAACAAAATTTAATAAGTAGATTTACCACTCCCTAACTCAAGATTATATGTTTGTTTGCAGCTTTGGAAAGTTATCTTTCACACCTATCCCAAATCCCTACAACTAATCTAATGTAGGTTTGCTACCAGAAAATATAAAAATGTCTAATCAATTTTTATAAGA
>ML825474.1:0-13340 GCA_009831015.1 Picea engelmannii | reverse complement strand
TTTTAGGTTGATGTTGGCCAAACCCATCCATATAAATATGGGATTGTGTATATGGTCGTAAAACTATATTTGATATGTGCATAGTTGGTAAACGATGTAAATAATCACCCACAAGAAATAGCAATGCAACTACAAAAGGAGATTGTTCCAATTGTGTATCAGAGTACAAACTTGTGGTGGTGGTGGTTCGAATTCTTAGAAATCCTTAATTACCCACTCCTACCAAAGTTCAAATCCCTAGAGACGTGTTTTGCTCAGTGTGGGTTGTTTTGACCATGCAAGCAGTGTTTCTAGTATAGATATCCTTAGTATTAGTCTTGGAACTAAATAGAGCAATAGTTGCATCTTTGTTATAACACAACTTAGCAGGAGGGCTTCTACAGAGAAGAAATTTGTGGTCATATCTTAGAACCTGCTTAATTTCTGGTATCATATGTGACGGTCTTCTATATTGGTCTTGCAATAGGCAGAGTTTCTAACAATAAGGAAAATTACTCATATTTATGTCATGATGTTGCTTGGTAGTTCTGAAGTGCAATCCTTGACTGTATTTTTTAATTTAATCATAAAAAATGGGGAGTGAGCAATCAACTTCTTAGAATGTTGCAAGTTTAATTTCGGAAAGTAGGTCTTTAAATTTAAATTACAAGGCTTTGGGCACACCAATTGCATCGGATGAATTGATACCCAACCATATATTTTGTTGTGTTTCAAGTCCTTGTATGGTGAGTGGATTTTAGAGAACAAATCACTGCCCAGAGTTGTTTGGCTCTGTTCTTTGTATTGTTGTTGAGCTTTATATCCTTTCTTGGAATGGATTATTTTTTACTTTGTTCAAAAATTTACTACTGGCATTAAGAATCCATTTAAGATCAAATATCATATAGTTCAATAGGAATGGTAACTAACAACTCACTCGTTAAATTTTTTGGATTTTTACATAGATTACTCAAAAGTCTTAGGTGCACGACTAGTTTGATCATAGTTACCTTATAGTTATTTATTTTGAGGTTTATTTGTACACATAGCTACCCAACAATTTTCATATCTTGGACTGTGCATACATGATATCATTATCATGTTACACTTTTTACATATTAGGAACCATTTGTGATGTTTTGGTTTGGCTATGTTTTCAACTATTGTTATTAACATGCAATCAATGTAATGGACCCTGCTCATTCTCTGACTATTCCCCAATTGCTCTGGTATAGACTTAGAGTCATTGGCTAAAGAAGCATATGTAGTGCAACCTGACATCCTATACATATGTAGTTTTGTTAAGGACCTTTTAGAGCCTTCTCAAGTAGGATTGTCTACCCTAACATTTGAGGCCAATGTTACATGGTCCACCTATAGGGATGTAGAGTATCTGGTGTTCAAGGTTTGTCTTGATTCTCCATACCTTATGCTAGCAATATCAACTCTATCATGTTTAAAATACAAAACTTCAATTCCATTATAACAATATGATGGCATATTACAAAAATGTTGGTCAATTTGACATATTAATTAAAATATAATGGCATATTACCTCATTGTTTGGATGTCAATGGTATTAAAAAAAAGGGTTTTTTTCCACTTGTTTTGGATTGATGTTGGCCAAACCCATTCACATAAATATGGGGTTTTTTATATGGTCGTAACACTGGATTTGATATCTGCATAGTTGGACAACAATGCAAATACTCGCCCACAAGAAAGAATAATATGTTGGAGATATTACACACACCTAGGATTTTCTTTTTATTTTATTTTCCTAATTTTATTTGGATACGTTAAGGGTCCCTTAGTCTAAGATATTCTCCCCTAGACAAGGGTGCCACATACCCTCCAGTCAAATATCAACTATTGTTCAGTTAGACTAGTTGAGTGAAGTGTTGCATGTCAACATTGGTTTTATCACCAAGTGTTTCATGCTAACCTTGGGATCATCACCAGTAATGCACACTTGCATTGGGATCACTCTAGTTTGACTAATTAACTGACGACCGCATGGCCAGTTAACTAAGACTTGGTGGCAGTTAACTCCAGTGTGTGTCAGATCACTCTAGAACACTCATAATGCACATTAGTTTACTACTATAGCAACTTAGTTGTGTGATACAAGCTATATCACTTGTATTGTATCATTTCTCTTATTCGGTTAATATAAATTCTTTCATTATTTCCTCCATTTTTGTCTTCTCTTCATACCATTTGCAAGTTGTTTACGTTTTCATTGTTAGCTAGATATTTTGTGCAGGTATCTTAGAAAATATACATGGTATCAGATCCCACAAGTCGCTAGCAAGAATTGTTACTAGCACTCTTTTGCAGGTACCGAAGATGAAACCAAGCAACAAGAAAGATGGAATTTCCCACATATGCAATTATAACACCATATAACTACTTCGACTAGAATCCAATAGTTATCCACATGCTCATGGGTAAATTTTTGTATCGGATAGTCATGGCCACAGAAACAGAACCCACTTCAGCAATGGAAAATTCCAAATACTTCAACCACATGGATGAGGCTTACAGTCTCCTATACATGTCTATTTCTCCTGACCTATGGTTTCACATCAATGCATGCAAGACACCAAGTGAGATCTAGACCATCTTGGTTGGTCTCTTTGGAAAGCAGGACGAAATGAGGGGCCATTTGCTTGAAGTAGAACTGAACTCCTTGGATCCGAAGAACTTAAAAAATCTCCAAGATTTATTCACCAAATTTAAATCTCTCCTCTGTGAATTGAAAGATTGTGGTATCGACAAATCCAAAGTAGAAAAACAACTGATTCTTTATATAATGGAAAAACTTGGACCAGAATATAGTGTATTTGTCTCCACACTTCATTCTAACAAATTCACTGCAGGATCAACTTGGACCATGCCTTCATTTTCAAAATTTATTGAGGCTTTGGCATAAGAGTAGGATAAGCTCATTCATATGTGAATAATCAAGGGCCCAAAGGCACATGAACTTCTTGTTCATGATGGAAGTAGTTCTCAAAATACTAAATCAAAACAGAAAGGAAAAGGAAAGGTGCAGAAGGAAGGGTACTCCAAACCCTTCAATGATTCCTCTGGTTCCAAAGGCGGAAAAAGAAAGAAAGGGAAGAAGCGTGGTTACCTCAATCGTGGGAACCATCCAGAATATGAATGCATGAAGAAGAATATTGATCGGATGGCACATATTCTTCAAAAGAACAACCTTGAGGATCACATTCCCAAAGTTGGAAAAAAAAAAGTCAGAAGATCAAGCACCTAAGAAATGTAATTCTCATGCATTGGTAGCTATTCACTCTTCACCTGACGCATGTATTATAGATTTAGGTGCTTCCCACCACATGAAAAACACAAAGGAAAATTTTTCTTCTGTAAATGTATGCATGGGGCCTCCTATCATCATGGGGGATGACTCTCTAGTTGAGTTCACTGAAAAAGGGAGAGTGGAACTAGATCATGGAAGCTTCGAGGACGTTCTGCATATTCCTCAACTTTTCGTGAATTTGCTCTTAGCGTATAAGATTAAACACTCAGGATCAGGAAAAAAGGTGGACTTCACACTAAACTCTGTGTCCATATTCAACATGCAAGACAAATCCAAAATTGTTGTCAGGGAGGTAAATCATAAATCTCGACTATACACTTTTTCTAAGTTTATTTTGTTGGACAGTGGGTTGTCATTGATGTCAAAGAGCAGTGGTTTTCATTGATGTCAATAGTGTGATGGGTGTATTTGGAGAAGTCTCCAAAGTTATCCCCTTATGGCGTATCTCTAAGCATGGCCCTCACGAGAATATCCTTTGAAGAAGTCTACAAGAAGCCCCGGGCATTTGGTCATGAAGCCCAGAGTTGTTTGAGGAATAAGTACATGAAGGACAGTGTAAATGTAGTTAACATAGTCATAGATGGATATTCATTGTCATGTTTTTTCTGGTGATAGGTGGTATGCCACGTTGGTTACAATACTATTATGAAAGGGTTAAGTGGTTGTAACAAGAGACCCCTAAAGTAAGGAAAGAAGTTACATAGAAAAAGTATAAATACCCCTCAAGGAGTCTTTCATAAGTACATTCACACACATCTCTATTGATTATCTATCTTGTGAAGAACTTTTGGTCTATTGGCGAATTTGAGGTTGAGTATGAGGTAGCAAGTCTAAAATTGTGAATGAAGGTCAAAGGTGAAAGTCTCGGAGTTGCAAAAATTGTGAGTAACCCTAGTTTCTGAGGAATATGCGGGTTGCAGGTTAGAAGGGTGTGGATGTACGCATGTTGTAGTAGAGAAAAGCGTTGATATATGCAGATAGTAGTGAAGGAAGTCGTGGATCTGTGAAAATCTTGTGAAAGGGTGTGAAGAGATACTTGTACCAATTTTTTTATGTCCAAGTTGGTTTACTTATCTGTTATTTGATATAGAAGAGAGGTACAGGATCATAGGTATGTTCTTTATGTGTATTTATCATGATCCAGATTATTTTCGACACGAAATGAGAGCAGAGATATAATAAAGAAATGCACAGAGATATTGCAGATATTCAATAATATAACATAAATGTATCGGAGATGCAACCATAAACACATATATACAGTAATACATGATTTCTATTAATGAAATAAATGTATAGAGACTTTAAAAATACAAAGTGAAAGACTTGCTAGAATGGTGGCAGCTTATCTTTGAGAAGAGATCTGACGGCTACTCACATTCGCAAGAAGATGATTACAATGAGGCTCTAAAGGAATTTTTACAATAAACAGGAATGCAAAAATTCCTAGACATCCAAAAACCTAACCCTAGGAGATGAAGCACCAAAAGTCATGTGGGCCCCGTTTGGGTAAGTTAGTATATCAACTTCCCGGGGTTGTAACTTTTGCATACGATCTCTGTTTTAGGAATATGATAGTTCGTTGGAAAGGTATCATCAAGGAGATTCATTTTTGGGGCTCAAACATGCCTTCAACTATCATTGAGAACCTCTATCTCGAAAAATATTCATTTGGACCCTCAAAATGGCCCCAGAAGTTAAAACCTGCTAAAAATAGTAAATTGTCAAAATTGCCAGAAAATTGTTTTGAGCCAGTCGAAAAAGGTGGGTGGCCACCGATATACACCTGGATCAATCCTCCCTCCTTAGGAATCAATGGTCTCCATTGCATTGAGTTACCGGGGGAGAGGGAAAAACATTTTTTGAATCTGCATCTTGGTGAGCTGCTTGTCTTGCTGGAGACATCGCGCTGCTTAGTTTATGGAAATCTATCATGAACTTGTTGAGGTTGAGGCTATTCAATAAGTTGAGATACATGAGAGGACGATGTGCAAAAGGAATCTTTACACTTTGCTGCAACCATGTCGACCTTCTTCTGTTTGATAGAAGGTGCTTGGGGCGAGACTGTAGTGGTTGCAGTGTCCTTATGTTCAACTTTTGAACAGATTGTGAAGAAACTGAATTTTGCAGTATGAGATACTACCTTGTGACACTTTTTTGGTGGAACAGTAGTCGGAACTACCTCTGGTATTCTGTAGAGATGACCCCCCAAAGTAACAATGACACTATGGGGTCGAGACTCATAAACAACATGGCGTCTCCACATATATGGTTGGCCCAAAAGAACATCACAGACATCCAGTGGGGAAACATCACATAATACCTCATCCTTGAAGGGTTGGATTCCATATGACAATCGACATTGTTGGCTGACATAGAGATCTCGTCCTTGCTGAAGCCACCTGATGTTGTATGGATGCAGGTGTGGTGTTGTCGACAATCCCAACCGTTTGATGACCTCTACTGAGATGAGGTTTTTTTGTCTTCCGCTATCAAAAATAAAATGCAGCGGGGTCCCCTTCACCCACATATTTGAATGAAAAAGGCGCTCCCCCTCTTCAATATCTGTTGGTTCTTCTAGTTGAATTGTTGCGGTCACGACAATAGTGGTGGGGTCCGCGTCAATGATTTGTCCTTTACCATTATTTTCAGAATCAGATTCTGAATTAGGGTTCGGCTCTTTGCCTTTGATCTTGGCTACCAATGATTGTTTTGAGTGACATTCATCGGTGTTGTGCCAGGGGATTTTGTAGAAATTGCACCATTTTCTGGTGTCCTTCATTGTCTTCCCGTGACCCTTTTTTTCCTGTGTCTTGGACTGGTTTTCGGGAGACTGTTTGTTAGGGTTGTCTTTGTCATACTTTGGTTGTTGCAGATTTGCGAACCTGAACTCCTGTTTGTTCTGGTGCTTAAATTTTTGCTCAATTTTAACAGCATATCGATAAGCAACACCGAGTGACGAGATGTCCAGAAAATCAATTTTAGTCTGGATGTATCTGTGTAGAGCCCCACGGTATTTCAGAACCAAATGTCACTTGGAGTCTTTGATACCTAGCTTGGTGCGCAAGGTATGGAAGTTATTGGTGAACTCTGGAACTGCTTGGCCCCTCTCTTGCTGCAGTGTGGTCCATCTCATGTACTGGTCCTCATAGTTGCCAACAGGGTAATACTGTTCTTTTACCGCATCCACACAAAAAATCCCAAGTGGGATCAACCCCATATATTCCAAACTCCTCTGTGGAACTTTGCTCCGAGTAAGTTTCCCACCAATGTTTGACATGAGGGAGAACTTTAAGGAGTGCAAAGGTGATCTTTTCTTTGTCGGAAAAATTGTGAACAGAGAAATAACCTTCTAGCAGAGTCAACCATTTTTCTAGCGCTTCTTCATTTATCTGTCCTTCAAATACAGGAATATCAAAATTAACTTGTACCTTGAAAGGTGAGGTGCCTCCAAAGTGGTCACTTGATGAAGATGTGCCTGATGCTATCGGCAGACGTTGAAGGATGTGGGAAAAATTCCCCATCATTTCGTCCCTCTGTCGCGTGAGAGCTTGCTCAAGCAACAGATTGATAGGATCGTCTGCTTCGTCGTTTTTCTTTTCTTCCGCCATTGAGGGTTTCTTGGGTGTGTGAGAGAGATTGTCTTCAAGAGAGACAAGCTTGAGACCCAACTTGTTATACTCGGCCTTCGTCGGGGACATGCCCTGAAAAAACGATCAAGAGCAGCCTGCTCTAATACCACTGATCTGGATTATTTTCAGCACGAAATGAGAGCGGAGATATAATAAAGAAATGCACAGAGATATTGCAGATATTCAATAATATAACATAAATGTATCAGATATGCAACCATAAACACATATATACAGTAATACATGATTTCTATTAATGAAATAAATGTATAGAGACTGTAAAAATACAGAGTGAAAGACTCGCTAGAATGGTGGGAGCTTATCTCTGAGAAGAGATGTGATGGCTACTTGAATTCACAAGAAGATGATTAAAATGAGGCTCTAAAGTAATTTTTACAATAAGCGAGAATGAAAAAATTCCTAGACATCCAAAAACCTAACCCTAGGAGATGAAGCGCCAAAAGTCATGTGGGCCCTGTTTGGGTAAGTTAGTACATCAACTTCTCGGGGTTGTAACTTTTGCATACGATCTTCGTTTTAGGCATATGATAGCTCGTTGGAAAGGTATTTTCAAGGAGATTCATTTTTGGGGCTCAAACATTCCTTTGGATAATATTGATAACCTTGATCTCGAAAAACCTTCATTTGGACCCTCAAAATGGCCCGGGAAGTTAAAACCTGCTAAAAATAGTAAATTGTCAAAATTGCCAGAAAACTGTTTTGAGCCAGTCAGAAAAGGTGGGTGGCCACTTATATCCACCTATATCATATCATGGATGATATAGCACATTCTTGAGGCATGTTTTGGAGGCCCCTTTTGGTTTATTGATGCATATGGTTGATTAAGTTAAAGTTTATATACTGTGGTTAAAAGTGTTAAAAGTACTAATACTAATTCACCCTCCCCCCTCTTAGTATTCCAACAATTGGTATCATAGTAGGTCCTTCAAGAATTATACTAACCACTGGAAAGAGATCATGGATTACACTAATATTGGAGTACCACAATTTGACATCCAAGACTATGCCTTCTAGAGAAGAAGGATGAAAACATATTTGCAGGCATAGGGATTGGATGTTTGGCGAGCAGTAGTAGATGGATACAAATCACCAACCACTCCCCCAATAGATAAATATGGAAAGAAACTTGAAGAAAATGATTCAAGGGATAAAAATCCTATCCTGAATAGTTTGACTAAATCACTACACATCAAGGTTATGTACTGTGTATCCACAAAATACATTTGGGACAAACTTTAGAATATTTACAAAGGAGACACCAAGGTCAAGGGAGATAAACTTCAAAACTTTAGAGTCAAGTTTGAACAATTGAATATGAAGGAATATGAAGACATTGCATCCTACTTTATACGAGTCGATGAAATAGTGAACGGTATTAAAGGTTTAGGAGATGAAATTAAAGAACAAGTCATTGTTCAAAATGTACTAAGATCTCTACCAATGAGATTTGACCCAAAGATTTCAACTCTAGAAGAAAGAGTGGACCTAGCCACATTAACCATGGACTTATTTCATGGGATACTCATAGGCTATGAGATGAGGATAGAGCAATATAATCTAGTTATTAAGGAATCAACATTCAAGGCATCCAAGAAGACAAAGGAGAAGAACAAGAAAATTCCAAAATCAGATTGTAGTTGTAGTGATGATTCAAAGGAAGATGAAGATATGGTAAACTTCATAAGAAATTTGAAAAGAGGAACTATTAAATACAAAGGTATGATTCCATTGAAATGTGTTAATTGTGGTGGTATTGTTCATTTTTCTTATAAATGTCCTCATGCTAAGAATAAGGAAAGTGATGAAGAAGAATATCATCAAAAGAAAAAGAAAAATCAAAAGGGTAGAAGAAACAAAAATAAATTCTTCAAGAAAATTCTCTACACCAATGAAGACAATTCCTCATCATACGAGGATGAAGACAGTGACAATGATACAGAGCTATAGAGAGAAAGTACTCTTCATGGCAGTAGAAGATTCTGGAGAAGAAGGAGAAGTTGATCTCATAGCAGAATTAATCAGTGCCTTATAAGATCTAAGGAATGAAAGGAAGAAAATCAATTCACTCAAGGCAGAACTAAAGAGAAAAGAAGGATCTCATAATCCCAACTTAGAAGAAGTTGAGAAGATGATCATGAAGTTAAAAATCCATATAGAAGAAGACAAAATAATTGAAGAAGCACTCAGAAATCAGTTACAAGAGAAAGAGAGGATAATTGAAGGCTTGGAAGCATAAATAGTCACTCTAAGAAAATATCTTTAGAAGAAGGACATGCAGCAGAACAACACCAAAATATTGGATGAGATCATTAGCAGTCAAAGTCCATACTATGACAGATCTGGGATATGATACAAATGGACTGAGAAAGGCTCAAGCTCCAAGATAACAGAACAAGAAGGAGAACAAAGAAGTTATGCAGAAACAGTTAGATGATCTCCTAAGAAGGAAGAAGGTAATAAGATACAAGAAGAAGATTACATAGATACTACACCATCTAGAAGATTCAAAATTAGAATCAATAGTAGTTAACAATAGAAAGACCTTGAGAACAAGAAGGATTCAAAAGAACAACACCATTCAGAATATAAGATCTTCCAATCCCAGGTATCAAACTATTTTTCTTGGTTTATGTTATTCATGTAATGATTTTGGGCACAAGGCTGTGAATTGTAGATCCAATTCCAAAAATAGAAGCAACTATTAAGGCTACACAATAAATGGTTATCCAAGAAGGTCTCATGAAGAACATAGTAGAAACTACAACATATTTGAATCTTTGAATGATAAAGTAGAAATCTACAAATGCAACAACTTTGGTCACATGTCCAAGGATTGTAGATTGAATGTTCCTCCAAGAGAATCAAGAGAAAATATTAACATTCATAAGCAACAACCACAAAGGATATGGATAAGAAAGCAGGATGAATTCAACACTGAAGAATGCATGCTTGCTCTATAATATCAACACAAGAAATGTGGATGGTATGTTGACAGTGGCCACTCAAAGCATATGACAAGTTTCTAACTCTGAAAAAGGAAAGAGATGGATCGATTTCGATTGGAAATGACAACTCGACCAGAATTATAGGAAGAGGTACAGTCAAGCTTGGAAGAAAGGATGCCAAGGAATAAAATGTTCTATTGGTTGAAGACATGAAGCACAATCTACTAAGTGTAATTCAAACGTGTGATCAAGGACACATACTTGTGTTTGACTCAGAAAAATGTGGGAAAGGAAAGCAGTATCAAGAAAGTTAGTGGCTAGAACTATAAGAACTCCAAGCAACATATATGTACAAAATAAAACTAGAAAGGAAAGATGTTGCTTAGGAAAGGAAGATGAAATTTGGATCTGGCATAGAAGAATGGGTTACATAAATTTTGATAATCTTGTCAAAATCAGCAAAAAGGAAGCAGCAAGAGAAATTATCGATATCTCGAAGCCAACAAATACTCTATGCAAGAATTGTCTACAGGGAAAACAAACCGGGATCAAGTTCAAATCAAAGAAGTACTCCACAAAAAAACCGCTAGAAATTTTACATACTAATCTATTTGGACCAACAAGAATGAAGGGATTGAATGGTGAATGATATTTTATTCTACTGGTTGATGACTACACAAGAATGACTGCAATTTATTTCTCAGGAATAAGTCAAAGGAATTTGAACACTTTAATATATACAAGGAAATGGTTGAAATTGAGACATAATCGAAAATCAAGTGTTTGAGATCAGGAAATGGAGGATAATTTACATAAAAGGAATTCATGGATTTCTGTAGAAAACATGGGATAAAGAGACGGTTTTCAGCATCCAAGACACCTTAGAAAAATGGATTTGTTGAAAGGAAGAACATAATAGTACAAGAAATGGCTAGATCCATGTTGAAATATTCCAAGTTGAAAGACATATTTTGGGTAGAAGCAGTACATACAACAGTTCACATCCAACACATGAGAATTCTCAGAAATAATAGTGATAAGACTCCCTATGATCTATGGAAAGGAAGACCAAAAAATGTGAAGCATTTCAGAGTGTTTGGAAGCAAATTCTATATCAAAAGAGAAGATGGCAAGCTTGGAGAATTTGACTCTCGAGTTGATAAAGGCATACTGGTTGGGTACTCAAGAAAAAACAAATCATACAAATGATTCAATCTAAGACTCAACAAAATAGTGGAAAGCATAAATGTGACGATTGATGAGACATATGGACAGAAGATAAAATAAGGAAGCAGAGATTCAATGAAACGGGATCACAAAGAAGATTTGAAGGAAGAAGAAGTAGAAGAGGAAGAAGAACAAGAGTAGCCAGAAGCGGAGCAAGAGGAAAATGAGCAACAAGATCTTCAAGTACCTCCAAATACACCTATCATACAAGTGTAGAAGAATCGTCCACTAAAACAAACTATTGGGAATAAATATGTAGGAGTTGAAACCCAAAGAAGAATACGTTCACCAGAATAACAACACCTAGCACTACTATCCACAACTAAGCCAAACAGTTTTGAAGAAGCCATCAAAGATGAACATTGGATCAAAGATATGGATGAATAATTGTATTAGATAGAGAAGAATGACACATGGGAACTTGTTCCAAGGTTGAAGAACAAGAACGCGATTGGTACAAAATGGGTCTTCAGAAATAAATTGAATGAGGATGGATAGGTTACCAAGAATAAATCAAGATCAGTATGTAAAGGATACACTCAGGTTGAAGGCATATATTTTGAAGAAATGTTTGCCCCATTTTCCATAATGGAATAAATCGGGTTAATCTTATCTTACGCATGTTCCAAAAATATCAAAGTGTATCAAATGGATGTAAAGTCAGCCTTTCTAAATGGAGAGTTAGAAGAAGAAGTATACATTGAACAACCAGAAGGATTTCTATTGATAGATAAGGAAGGTTATGTCTGAAATTTGAAGAAAGAATTATATGGGCTCAAGCATGCCCTTAGAGCATGGTATTCAATATTGGATAGGTATCGACAACAACAAGGATTCGGGAAGGGTAATGCAGACAATAATATCTACATAAAATTGGATCGAGACATTATATTGATAATTGAATTTTATGTAGATGACATTATCTTCGGAAGTGATGATGACAAGATGAGTCAATTTTTTTCCAAAGACATGCAAAATGAGTTTGATATGTCCTTTCTTGGTGAGTTAACCTTCTTTTTTGGACTACAAATATGTCAGCGCAACAAAGGTATTTTCATCTCTCATACCAAGTATATCAGAGAAATGCTAAAGAAGTTTGGAATGGAATATTGAAAACCAATAAGTACTCCTATGCAAACCAATTGCAAGTTAATAAAGGGTGATGACTCTAAGGATGTAGACTAGTGACTATACAAATCAATGATTGGCAACTTACTCTATGTGACAACGTCTAGACCAAATGTAATGTAAGCAGCTGGACGGGTTGCAAGGTTTCAAGCAACACCAAAGGAATCACATGTTATGGAAGTAAACAGGATATTCAAATATATCAAAGGAACATAAGAGTTTGGATTATGGTATCCAAAAGGGAATGATCTATCTCTAGTTTCCTACACATATGCAAATTGGGCAAGTTGTATTGATGATAGAAGAAGTACAAGTGCAGAATATTTCTACTTGGGTGAGTGTCTAGTATCATGGTTGAGAAAGAAACAGTCATCAGTATATTTGTCCACAGTTGAATCAGAATACATTGCAGCAGTGGCATGTTGTACTTAGGTTCTTTGGATGAAACAAATTTTGCAGGATATACAATTAAAGTACGATGATCCCATTTCTATATTCTGTGACAACATCGGTGCTATTAGTATCTCCAAGAATCTATTGATGCATTCTAAGAAAAATAACATTCCTATTAAGTACCACTTTCTACAAGAAAAGGATACATAGAAGAACATCAAGCTAGAGTATGTCAGGACAAAACAAAAGATTGCAGATATCTTCACCAAACTACTTGCAAGGGAAACTTTTGAGTATCTTCGACAAAAACTTGTAGTAGTTTCTACCCCAAAGTGATCTGCATGGCATTGGACATAGTAAGACGGGGGGGAGAGAAGCAGAAGACATGAAGAATCTAAGTAAATAAACTTTTGAATGCTTTTCATATACATCAAAGATTTACATGAGGAAGCACCATGAAGAGAAAGAAGAGGCTTGTAGGTAGGGGGAGAATCCCCAAGGAGAACTACCCTTTTCCAATGATGTCAAACGAGGAGAGAGAGGAAAAAAAGGCATGTAAATGAAGAGAAATAAAAAATCATTGGTCACAAGGGGAGCATGAGCAGAAGTATGAGTGTTCCCATGCCATTGGTGTTTCCATCAATGCCAAAGGGGGAGATTGTTGGACAGTGGATT
>ML825473.1:43426-57655 GCA_009831015.1 Picea engelmannii | reverse complement strand
AAAAAAAAATATATATATATATATATATATATATATATATATACATAATATACAAGGGTAGTTATCAAGCAAAGTATCTTTTCAGGGCTTGGCCATTCACCGGGTAGGTGTCAAGCTTCCCTTCGAGATTCTGCAATCGAAAAGAACTAAAACCCAACTTTTCAGCAATTAAAAATGGTCCAAGCCATAAGTTTTGAAATTTGGTGTGCTCACCCTTTCCCTCGTGCGGTTTATCCCACTTCAAGACGAGATCGCCTACTTCAAAATTCCTATCAGAAGCAGAATTAGAATTGAACCATATTTTAATCAATTGTTGATGTTGATCTAACTTACGCTTAGCTTGGGCTCTTACCTCTTCTAGCTTCATCAAAGAGTTAATGCGGCTTTCTAAAGGGGGACAATCTTCTTCTTGGACTTTTTGTGATAACTGAAGTGAAGGAAGAAGAATGTGAGGTGGCAGAATGGCTTCTCTGCCATAAACAAGAAAAAAGGGGGAGTTACGTATAGCAGCTTTGGGCGTTACCCTATCAGCCCATAGTGCATTCAGCAGTGCATTGTGCCAATTCTTGTGATTTTCAGACACAGCTCTCTTGATTATTTTGATCAAGTTCTTGTTTGTTGATTCTGCCAAGCTGTTTCCCTGGGGGTAGTAACTAGCCGAATAATTCAACTTAATTCCTTTTTCCAAAGCGAACTCGGTCATATCAAGAGAAGAAAAGTATGAAGCGTTATCAAAGACCAGACAATCAGGGATACCGAAATGAGTGATGATATTCGAATTTAGGAAGGCAATTACCTGACTGGTGTTGACAGTTCTTAGCGCAGCAGCTTCAGACCATCGAGTAAAGTAATCCGTGGTTGTCACAATATACTTGTGCTGTTGTGAGGATGGAGGGTTAATAGGACCTATGATATCCAGGCCCCATTTCTGGAAAGGAGAATCCATTGAGACGGGTTGCAAGGGAAAGGATGGTTTTTGCAACCGCCCTGATGCTTTCTGACAGATGATACATTTACGACACAAGGCATGGGTGTCCCTAAAAAGCGTGGGCCAGTAGTAACCGGCTCTCAGAACCTTATGAGCAGTGGTGTCACCACCGAAGTGGCCACCAGCTTCTCCTGCATGCAACTCAAGCAAGACTTTTTCTGCTTCGTCTTTTTCAAGGCAACGCATCAGTACGCCGTCAAAACTCTGACGAAACAGTATATCGTTAACTAGATGAAAGGAGGCAGACTTCAGTCTCAGTGCTCTTATTTTAGCAGGGTCAAGGTGACGGGGGGCTGATCCATGTTCAATACAGAATCTTATATCGTCGTACCAAGGACTAATAAGGCTTTGTGCGCAACAAATTAGGCTTTGATCAGTTTGTCCTAGGTTTGACTTATCACTATCTTCTTGCTGTTCAGTTTCTGAATCAACAACCAACTTACACAACCCTTGGCCTCTCACGATCTGAGCTAGGGTGATTTCTAAGTCATACTCCTGCAAGGAGGTGACCCAGTTGACTCTCTTTTCTCCTAACTCCTTCTGCACTAACAAGTTCCTCACGGCAGGGTAGGGAACAATGACTTTCGTCCTTGACTTCAAAAGATAGGACCGGAAATGATTTACTGCTTTGAAAACAGCGTAGACTTGCCGATCGACCGCTGGGTAGTTAAGTTCAGCACCTTTGAAAGCAGAGCTCATAAAGGCGATGGGTACTTCGTTGTTCTCAGTATTCTTCTGAGTTAGGATGGTGGCATAGGAACGATCAGAGGCAAAAGTATAGAGTGTAAAATCTTGAGAGAAGTCAGGGCTCATGAGAGACAGAGCGTCAATTATGGCCTTCTTTATTGCATTAAAAGCTTGGTTTTCTGGGGATCCCCAGTGATATTGGGTGTCTTTCTTAATTAGGTTCCGCAAGGGTCTGACCATTTCGGAGAAGCTGGGGACAAATCTTCTCACGAAGTTAATTTGGCCTAAGAAAGACTGCATGGATTTTTTGGATGTAGGTGGGGGAAGTTTGGTGATGACTTGAGTCCTTTCATGGTCAATAATCATCCCATCGCTAGACACAATGAATCCTAGAAGTTTACCTTGTTCTACTGCGAAGATGGACTTCTTGGGGTTCAAGGAGATGTCGTATTTATGACATCGCAGCAGGACGGCTCGTAAGTGAGTTAGATGATCATCTTTGTTTTTTGAAAATACAGTCACATCATCTAAGTAAAATATGACGGACTGATTGATTAAGCCTCGAAAAGCAATGTCCATTTCTCTCTGAAAGGTAGCACCGGCATTAATCAATCCAAAGGGAATTTTGCGATAAGCATAAGTGCCCCACGGGGTATGGAAGGTAGTTTTTAGTTGGTCTGGCGGAGACATCAGGACTTGGTTGTATCCAGAGAAACCATCCATAAGGATAGTCTCTCGAAACCAAATACCTATTGAAGGATCTGTTCCATAGGCGGGACAGGATAGTTATCTTTGTCAGACGCTCTATTGAGGTTTCAGAAATCGACACAGAGTCAAATTTCCCCATTTTTCTTCCGCACTGGGACAAGGTTGGACACCCATTGAGTGTGCCTAATAGGAAAAATTATTTTAGCACTTAGGAGTTTATTCAATTCTTTTTGAACGGTTGGTTCAATTTTAGGATGCATTTTCCTCAATTTCTATTGGAAGGGTAAGGTTTGGGGCTTCATCGGGATGACATGTTGTATGATATTAGGATCGAAATTTTTGAGATCATCATACATCCATGCGAAGACATCTTTAAATTCTTTGAATAATTTAATGAATGCAACTTTTTCTTGTCGAGAACATCCCAAGCCTAAATTAATGCATTAAGGTTTTTCACTAGTTCCTAAATTGATTTTTTCATAAGTCAACGAGGAACTATTGGTTTTACAATTGACCGTCTTTTTAAATTTATCTTCAAAATCATAAAACTTTTCTAATCTAACTACAGATTTGGGTATCGAGTTTACCATATCCGATAGTGCTTCAGGAGATTTTGGATCAGGTATTACCGTAAAGTCGTGCAAATTGTCGTCGTGCATGCGTTCATCTATCACCGTGCCTTGAAAGGTTTCTTCCATGTGCAGAAAGTCAATGATTTGTTGATCATCGTCAAATACTCTCCAGTTTGTGATATTGTCAGGAACAGATGGTCGAAACAATAGCTCCACGGAGAATGCATTTGGGGACAAGCCTTCTGCAGGAAGAAGTTTAGAAGCTACATTAGCTAGTAAATCTGCTTCACTGTTATTTGATCTAGGAATGGAATTTATATTGAATGCGGAGAATTTATTCATCAAACTCCATACCTCAGACTGGTAGCTTTTGAGATGCGAGGAAAGCCAGTGTATAGAATCTCTTACCTGTCTAACCACTATTTCAGAGTCGCCAAATACAACCAGGTTTTGAATGTTCATGTCCAGAGATTTTTTGAGACCTTGCAGCAAAGCCTCATATTCTGCAGTATTGTTAGTACATTCAAATTCTAGTCTACAAGCCATTAATGTCTTGTTGCCTGCCGGATCGATAATGATGCAGTCTGCACCAGCTCCTTCTTTAGACTTAGAACCGTCGAAATATAGAGACCAAATTTGATTTTCGTCGGGCTCATGGGACTGTTGCGTAGAAGCTGTCGGTTGCACATATTCTATGATCTCAGACTGTTGTTCTGGATTGATGATAGGTGAAGCCTCGGCCATGAAATTTCCGAAGAAGGTGTCCATCCCTTGGACTTCGGGTGAATCGGCAGGAGGTGTATATGGTTCGTTAGGATCGTTCAAATCTGTGACCGTGAATTTAAGGTAGCACTCACGATTCACTTTAATCTTGTTGGGCTTACCATTCTCTGGGAGCCATAAGTGAGACCAGCCTGTCGTGAAGTAACCATGTAGCTGCTCCGACCAGTCCCTGCTAAAAAACAGACCATACACTTCTGGAATATCCACAACAATTATATCAATAACTTGATGAACCTTGGGGTTAGACGACAATCTAATCAATACATTCTTTAGTTCGCCTATTACTTTAACATTTGTTCGATCAAGTTGTATGATTTTGAGAGGAGACGGTTCCACTTCAGCGTTAATATTTTGGTAGATGGACCAAGGCATCACATTGGATGACGCTCTTGAGTCCACCATACAATTATGCACATTTATGTTGAAAATCTCGAAAGTTAAAAGAAAAGGCGGTACATTTTTACGAGTACTAGGGGTAATAACTTGTGGCTTCTTACTCGCATTTTCTAATGCTACTTTATCCACATTATTTACATTATTTACATTATTTATAGGGACTACAGGAAGGCTTCCTTTCTCTTGAGGATCATGATTATTTTTAGTGGAAGTCTTCTGAGGGAATTTGCTTTACACAACCTTGTTACCATTTGAATTACCATTCTTTCCATTCTCTGAAATATTTTGCAACATCTTTTGTAAAAAAAATAGAAACTTTAATAACTCATAAATAGAAATGTTAGCCCTTAACTTTTTAAGATCTTCAACAACATCATAATCTAAGTTGGGGTTCACATTACTCTGTTTAGTCTCAGCTGATTTAGATGGCTTTGGAGGTGAAGTTGTAGGGTTCTCGGTAGAAGGCTTGTTTGTTGTCTTACTCCTAGTGTTATAAGGGCGAATAGTCTCGAAGTTAGCTTGAAAGAGGCTATCCGAGAAGTGTCCAAAGATGTTTGGAGAAGACTCTTCTTCTTGAACCGTTTCTTTTTCAACTACCTCCTGAGGAATATCAGGGGTTATCAAGTTATCTTGGGCTTTTAGAATTGTTTGAAGAGCACATTGCAAACTTTCTAGGTTAAGGCCCTCGGTGGTTGGACTAGGTTGGTTGGTAGGAAAAGGTTTCCGGAAAGGAGGTTTGTAGGGTCCTTTACTTGAGGAAGCTTCTTCAGTTGACCTTTGTAAGTCTGTAACGTGATTTGATAGTTTTTGAACAACTTTAGTTAAATTTTCCAAATCAGAGTTTTCAGGTTGTGTTTTACTTTGGGTGGATCTGGAGAGAATTTCAATCTTCTTTTTGGGAGAAGAACTAGCCTCTGCTTCATTGTTGGAAGAGTCCTTAAGGCTAAGTATGTCTTTTTCAATCTAGGTGGCCTCTTCGAAGGCTTCTAACAACGTAGCTTTCTTAGATCGTTTAACCCATATAGCTATACTTTGATGTAGAGCTTTAGTGTAATAAGCTATTATAAGACTTTCAGCAGGCATATAATCTGCAGGGATTCGGTTTTTAAGTGTTAAGAATCTTTGATTAAAGTCTTTAACTTTTTCTTTTCGGTTCATTATTAAGCTAGAAATATCCATGACCAGGACTTCCAGAGGTTTACCGTCTCTGAACTTTTCCAAAAAGCATGACTCAAACTTTTCCCAAGACACAATGGTGTGTGGCTGTTGGGAAAAGTACCATGTGGATGCATTACCCTCGAAAGTGTAAGGGAACAACCTACAGACAACATCTTCATGTTCAACATTGTGGAGTCTAATGGCTAACATAATTTTTTTAATATGATCTTCGGATATCTGTTTTGAATCAGGATCAAACTTCAGAAGCCATTTCTCTGGGTGCTTAGGTAAAGGGTGTTGGGCTCCAGGTACAGCTACAACATCCTGATCAAGCCAGGGTCTAGCAGGGTTGTTCTGATTTTCCATAGGGCTAGTGGGTGTGGAAGGTTGCGAAGGTGAATTGCCTTCGTCAGAAGAGGAGTCTCCTCCAGAAGAGGAAGGAGATGAGGGAGGTGGTGAAGGAGGTATCCCAGATCCTCCTGCAATAGGATTTGTGATTAGATCTGAAGGATTCACAGTGAGGTTAGTGTCACCTAATTGTTCTCTGATATCAGAGAAGTCCAAAGGTTGACCCCATGGATGGTTTGGTTGCCTAAGACGAGCTAAGGCACTGTGTGTTTTGATAAGATATTGGCATACAATCTCTTGTAGGTCACCACGTGTAGGATTAGGGGTTGCTGGCTCAACTATGATCTGAGGATCGTCGGTTGAAGTAGTTGTTGTTTGAAGGGGAATATTCTCAAGTGAACAGATTCTAGTCACTATAGGTGAGCGATTAGGGGGTGGAGGAGTCTTGCGACCACCTCATGCCATTAATTAAGTTCGGGCCCTCCTTCTAGCGCCATTTGTTGATGGGTGAAACTGACCGTCCATCAACTGAGAGAGTGGAACCGGTCCGGGGTTGTCTAATAACCCAAGCCGTTTGGAATGGACCACCCTGACAGGTTTGGCGGCTCCGTTGGCCGCTCTAAGGTCTTAAGAAAACCAAAGAGAAAACTAATCTAAACTAACTAAACTAACTAAAACTAAATAAAACAAACTAAACTAACTAACAATAAATAAAACAAACTAAACTAACTAAACTAATTAAACTATAACTAAACTACACTAACTATTCTATATACAATCTACTAATTAATATTATACTAACTCTAATCAACTATCTAATTATTGACTGCAATATCACTTATTTACAAAATCTACAATATAGACAATCTACAGATTTAATTAAAACCTGCAAAACTCATTATATTCTGCCCTAAGACAGCGAAATATGTTTTTGTTGATTTTTTATAAATAAGAAAGAAAACTTACTGAAATTAAACAATCTAATATACACAACATATATATCTAACTAAAAATACTAACAAATATACTAAACAAATAAATGACAAACTGACCTGGAAACGCTCCAAGTTTGCCCTGTGTATGTTGACTTCGAAGTTGGTCGGAGGAAGTAAACTTGCACCGGATGGTCCAGAAGCTTCTCGTAAACGATAAGTTGCGCTACTCTTTGAGTTTATTTACAGGACAAACAAAACATAAAAAATCATAACAATTATATGATTTATAAATCTCTGCAATAAGGGAAACCTGTTATGCAAAAACTTATACTTAATAATCCAATTAATGAAGAAGAGAAATCTGTGCTTCACAAATTGAATCAAGAAATTGTTATGTCTTTAAATACTAGAAGAAATCAGATATGGATTATAGTGATTGAATTATATCATTTGCAAAAGATTAAGATAGCTAAAGTAGTCATTAACCAAATACAAATTGATACACATAACATGAAACAAAATATTGATATCATGAGAAGCTAAAGTTGTAACAAAACACCAAATTCTGCCTCAGTCTGTATTAAAATTCCATATCCTTGTTCTCCCATGAATGAGGATGATTATTATTACAAAAATAATAAGTATTTATAAGTTTCTCCACAGGGTAAAACCTCCCTGTGGATAGTATCAAACTGTTTACATAATCTGGGAAAATATCCCCAAGATCAACTAAACTAGGAAATCAAAATGCAAGTAAAATATCTCAGATATCTCCTAACTGCTCATCAAATCCAATGTAATTTCGAATTCATCTGCAATGGAACAAAAATAACAAGTTAGATAGATATTTTATTAGCAAAACAATAAAAATCTAATTCTACAGACTTAGCTACAGAATCATCTGATTATGTAGCTAATCTAAAACAACATATAGGATCAGAATTAGAATCAAATCAAATCTTTTAAAAGAATCAAAACCAATTTTCTTCCAATGATCATTTAAAACGAATCACTCAAGATTCAAATGATTTTATCATTCAACATTAAACAAGATCAAAAGTGATTCAATCGAAAACATGGGTAAGAATACTCTGTTTTACTGTTACCATAAAATCGGGTCGAACAGTAACAAGACTGTTTCATATCCAATTGAAATCGATAATAAATCATATCGTATGTGATACGATCTAATCCAACACAACCATTTTCTACTCGTTATAGCTATAATGATATAACAAAAGATTCATATCGTTTAATCGAATACACAGATGGAAAGACTGTTTCGATTATGTGTAAATGAAATCACACTTAACAGCATCAACCCAACCACATTTGCGATAAATTTCAATCATTGATCCTTGCACAGTCAACAGACAGGATCGATTAATTGTGATCACAATCTTAATAGAATCAACAGAAGTTATAATTGCAAACTGGGCAAATAATCTTGATTGATATTGAACGAAATCATTAATTTCAAATGGATCATGACAGAGTTTAATATAGAAATAAATCGTGAATCCAATCTCGTTTTACAAATTAAATTCAAACAGAATATCCATTGCCATTACGAATCCAACTGAATCATAGTCGAGCTAACAGTGAACCAATGCGAATTAACTAGCTGGGTTTTTAGCATAATCGTTATGAATTGAATCTATTCACGATTTGAGTGTGTTTGTACAGAGTCACATTGGAAACGATCCGAATTGTATTCCTGTTGCTCGAAAGTCATATGGGACATAAAACCGTAACAATTAACCATATCAAAATTGTTGCCAATCATAGCTTATGCATTATAATGAAATCAAACGAACTGTGATTGTGTTCTAAATTGGATATGAGAAACACTTCCTGTCTTGAATAGACACAAACAAAATCGATTGACAACAGAGCATCCATTTTAACTCAATCAAACAAATCAAATCCACACCAAGATCAATCAAATCAATGAAAATCCAATGGAAGCTAAACTCGGAAAACGAAATTCCATTTAGTCAAAGCAAGACTATGTTTAGAATGCATACAACGTAACCAAACCAATCAATGTTATGAACAGAGCTGTTCAAAACCGAATTCGAATTCGTTATATAAACAAGTGATATTTACAAAAATGATTGATATTAAACATACCTGTGTGATGACGAGGCTATCCAATTACGCCATCTTAGAATTCACCACAGCCGTGGTTGATTCCACATTTTTAAACAAGATAGAGCATGTCCTCCTTTGTCTCTTATCAGTGGCTTGTAGCTTAGCCTTTTGACTGGTAAGCTGTGCAATCTGGTCCTCCAAAGATTGAATTCTTGACTCGAGAATCGGCACATCATTATAATACCTCTCTAACCATGCATTACATTGATCACAGGGTGACACTATAGGTTTAGACAGAGCAAGAGAGGGTTTGGGTGAATGACCGGGGGTTTCACAAGGCAACTTAATGCCTGGGTAATTAGGGTCATCTTGTAGGCAGGGGGGTAGATTTGACACAAAGTCATACGAGGGTTCGGCACACAGACCTTGTGAATAGGGGTATTCGCTAGCCAAGAAATGCTCCAATTCTGAATCATATTCCTCACTCAATACGATAGGGTTTGGCTCAACAGGAGGTTTTGGCTTGTTCCTTTCCATTCGTGAAATCAAACGAGCATTCCTCTTCCCTTTATCATTTGCAGTGAGATTTGCTTTGTGCTTTTTTCCCATAGGCTTAACAGTCTCAACACCCTTAGTCACACTGTGGGGTAGGTCGGTAGGAAGGTCGACCGAGGGTATAGGTAGTAGGGTATGGTAGGGTATTGGAGGTACAACCTTAACCTCGCTCACCACTGGTTTGTCGACCTGTGGAGGGTTCGAATCCTCAAAATCATTCCGAGCAATGAAATTTCTCTAACAATCTCCGTGTAGACTCAAATGACAAACAAAAATAAGCTTAACCAGTCCATAATGAAAAAGGCTACTATCAGCCTGGTTTCTTTTGTACTTCTTTGACATTTTAAACAGGCTTCTATGGAAATAATAGGGCATATTGAGTTGATAACCCATAAAAACCATAAGAAAACGAAGGTGGTATAAGAATACAAACCTGTACCTGCCTTCGCAGGTGATAAATTGTTTGATTATCATCAATAAATCATGCCAACGTTGTTTGAGCATAGTTACTGGCAAACCTTTATCATAGGAGGTGATTTTACGCGACTGCAAGAGGAGTGTCCAAGGGACCTCCTCTACTTTGCAATTCTTGGACCATCGTTGTCCAGTGGCAGGAAAACCCGTAGCAAGACTGATAAACTGTTCATCAAATTCCAATTGAATATCGCTGACCTTGGCTCGATAGCCATCGAAGGTCAAAGCAATTTGTCGAACTACGTAGAGGTTAAAACCCTCGAATTTTTGTATAAATGGAAGCCACCCATTTTCCTCAAGGTCACTGCGTGCATTGTCAAACATCAACAGGGTCTGGCTCCCATTGGGTTCATCTCGGATGACCAGGGCCATGGTGCGAGCACATGGTAAGGGTTTGGTTTGAATTCACCAACGCACATGAGCAGAGTTGTTTGGTTTAACAACAATGAACGATCAAAGAGGGGAAACATTAATGTGCGCATGCGAGGGTGGTGGAGTTATTCACCGCCATGCACAATATTTATGGTAAAGTACAACCGACGAATTCCACATCTGTTCAATCAATCATAGCATAGCTCAAAAATCAATCGTTTGGCCAACCAAAGAATCAAACGGTGAGTGATATGCCAACGCGCCATTAACTATAGTTTTTCAAACCATTGACATTCAACGTATAACCAACACCGAGTGTTAGCCATGCGCCATTGTATAAATGTTTTAATCAAAAGTTTTAAACCATTTTTCCAATCGATACTCATAAAATTTACAAGCCAAGAGTCATAAAAAGATTATCGTAAGGATCACATCGTATAAAAACAAAAATAAATCATGACCCCTATGCAATTCAATGACTAGGCAAGTCACAAAAATATACATTTATATGCTCAATGCCTCACAAGTTTAATAAAATCAAGTTATGCAATCAATATAAGATTATAGGCATAGTTCGAAAATACTTTCAACCACATGACGATAAACCAAAGGTAAGTGCCATAAAAAATATTGATAAAAAGATGACGACAATTCAGATAGTGATCGAAATGTGACCTCGAAAGGAGAAGCTTTCACGCTTACAGTCGTGAAAACTTAATGAAGACAAATTTGCAGGAGTCGCAAGAAATGAAAATATCATCTATTTGAAAAATGCGATGACAATTTGAAGTTCAGAAGACATAGGTGTAGGCAGCGTATAGGACAATAGAAAAAATTTAATTGGCTGCCAACAAGGATGTACAAAATACCACTACAACCACTGCATCTTCAACACCTTCTATCCAACAAAAATAGATTTTCGAAGAGAAAAAATATATTCTTTCTTCACCTGCAATGGTGCCTACACAATGGCCCATCAAACCTAGAGAAAATAGGTTGGTGGAAAAAATTCAACCCCTCTAGCAACAGGTTTGTGGCAGTCTTCAACAAGCCAAGAAGCTCAACTTCTCCAACAAGGAACATAGTTCACCAAGATTCAGATACATAAAATGATTTCCCCTTTTCCCTGGGCACTCAACACAATGGAGACCATTTCTTCATAAAGGGGGAGGATTGATCCAGGTGGATATTGGTGGCCACCCACCTATTCCAACTGGCTCCTCTTGTCATTTTTTAGTTCATCACATTCTTCTATACTTCTTTGTAATTGTGGGTTCTACACATCTGGGGTTGTTTGAAGCCCTACACATCTTCCAAGTGGATATTGGTGGCCTCCCACCTAATCCAACTGGCTTATTTTGTATGTTTTTGTGTCATCACATATTGATGTACTTCCAAGGCCGTTTTGGGGCCCTAAACAATGTTTTTTTGGCTCGCCATAGTCAAACTATAGACAAAATCAGAGTTTGATGGTGTAATACGTATTTCTCAAAAAGACCTTTCCAATGGGCTATCACGTGCCTAAAACAAAGATCGTATGCAAAAGTTACAACCCCAGGAAGTTAATGTACTAACTTACCCAAACTGGGCCCACATGAATTTTGGTGTTTCATCTCCTAGGGTTAGGTTTTTGGATGTCTATGGTTTTGGCATTCATGTTTATCATAAAAATTCCTTCAGACCCTCATTGTAAGTATTGTTGTATTTCTCTGTTTCTAGCAATTTTCATGAGTACTTCATTGTAATTTCTCTACTTTCATTTTGTTCCAAAAATAATCCAGATCACTTGATGTCCTTTTTGTAGAAAAGACACCCTATATGGACTCGTATGTGTTTTCGTCTCCAACTTTATATTTTCCGCCATTTCTTTGGACACTAAATTATCAGTGTTCCCACTATCTATGATCACCTTGCATACTCTATCTCTCGACTTGCAAGCAGTTCTGAACAAACTCGTTCTTTGTACTGGCTCTTTCACCTCTTTTTTAGGATTCAAAAGGAATTTCCTCATCATGATCGATCTCCCTTCTTCCGCATATTCTTATTTTTCCTCTGTCCCTACAACCTCCTATTGAGCCCTGAAAACGTGAGCTTCCCTGAAACTTGCATTTTTTTTTCAGAACATTCCCAAGACATGTGTCCTATCTTTCCACAAGCATAAAACTTAACTTCTCCTCCTTGACCTCTTCCTCTACCTCTTAGAAAAAGTCTCCTTCCTCTACATTCTCCTCTTCTAGATCCTCCTTCACTAGCTATTTGGTTTCCAAAGCTACTAGCTTCTTCTCTTGTCTTCTGGAATGTTTCTCTAGTGGTTCCTCTTCCTCTGTTAGGATTCTTTCCCATGTTCTTCTGACTCTGCTTTCTTTCCAAATTTTCTTCTGCCTTCAGGGATACCTGATAAGCATCTTATACAGTTCTCATTTTCATTATGCTAATTTCATCCTGGATTTCATACCTCAATCCATTAATATACCTAGAAACTTTCTCTTCATCATTTTCCTTATGTCCTGCTCTTATATTCAACTTATAAAACTCTTCACTATGTTCCTTCACCGAAAAACCTTTATGTCTCAGATTGTGCAACCTTCAAAATAGATTCATATGATAATCCTTGGGTATGAATTTATCCTTGAGCTTAGCTACCATTCTATCCCAATTTTTAATCTTGGACTTACATTTTCTCCTTCTATCAGCCTGCAATTCGTCCCACCATAAAGTTGCATGTCCCTTCAACCTAGTCACAACATGTTTTAATTTATTCTCATCATCAATATCCTCATAATCAAAGTACTTTTCTAAAGCATGTATCCAGTCAAGCAATTATTCTACATTCAAATTACTTTTGTACATCGGGACTTCCATTTTCACTCTAGTTCCCAGCTTGACAATAACTCTTAGTAACCATTCCTTTGTTTCTTATTCTCCTGCAACTTCCTCTTCTTCTGGATTTTCACTTTCAACATCACTAACATCACCAGTCCCCAATTCTCTGCTTTGCAATGATTCCATGGAATCCAACCTTGCTCAAAGCTATCTCATTTATTCCTCCATCGCTATGTTGGCTATAGGTCTCTCCCTGTGTCTCCTCGGCGACATGAATTCCAATATTTCTTCTCACAAAGTTTTTTCTCTACTCTGGTACCACCTAATGAAAACACCATGTGATCCTCACATGACCTCCCAATCTAGGATCAAACTTATGCTACACAGAAGCCTGATTGGCTCTCTCGGGATCTCACATCGACCCCTTGGACTCCTTTGTCTTGCCACAGACCCTTTCAATTCTACAGGTGCAAATTTTCAAATCATGTGAGGGTCCCTTTAAACTCAAGACATAATTGTCCATGTGACCGTGTGTTACACATTATTTTCTTCATCCCTATGACCGTTAATGATGTAAACCTATTTGTTTCCTTCAGATGGGTCAGTGGCCTGAGTTCCTGAAGAGAGAAGGGAGAAGAAATTTTCCTGAGAAAAGAAGTTGCATTTTCCTTTGGAAAAACCCTATAAAAAAGGAAGTTCTCAGGTTGCTCTATAGGAAGGGTGCAAGAATGCCCGATTCTCGTAGGTTTCACCATGGCTGGGTTGTGAGAGGTTCGCAGGTTGCTCTATAGGCAGGGTGCGAGAATGCTTACATGTGGGAAAAACAAGCGTTTTCTCGAATCTTCTAGAAGGAGAAACTTCCATGGTGAGGTGGCATCCGAATGGTTTGGATCTTACTCGCTTTCATGATTTGGTGGGATCATCCTAACCTCCTCACCTTATCCTCTTCATATTATAAAAGGAGAGGAGCTCTCATGGAGAAAGTTAGCTTTGGTTAGTTCTTGAGCTTTGTTAGCTTTTGTTATCTTGGTTAGAGTGGCTTTGAGATTTGCTTTGTCAAGATAGATTGTGAGTAGTATCAGATCTATGCTCTCAGAATTCTTGGAGTGGAAGTGTGTGGGGAACGAAGGACAGTTGGAAGGGACCTTACGACATCAAGGCCTTGGTTGTAATCTCTCTTTCACATTCAATACGATACAATAATATGATTCTTTCCTATAAAGCTTGTTGTGTTTTATTGTATGATTCCTTGATCACATACATAGGTTTATATTGAGTTTATGCTATTACTATCACTTTGGTTGGTTGTGTTCTTTTGCAGGTTCATCATTGTATG
>ML825472.1:113637-124444 GCA_009831015.1 Picea engelmannii | reverse complement strand
GACTTGATTCTCAGTGGGAAGGCTGGCAGTCTTCCAATTGCAGAGAGAACAGTGGGTCAGCAGCAGCCAGAGAGCAGTGATCGAGTGACATAGCCAGTTGGAGGACAAGGCATGTCAAAGTACCCAGGTGATTGTCGAAAAGTATTTTCAAGTAGAATCAGTGGATAAAACTTGAAAGCAGAAGAGCATTGAAGCTCAGATCGATAATTATAAGATTTTGTGGGTCCAAAAGCCTTTCATTGGGAAGGCGTGATCAGAATCTGGACCAGGGGTCTAAAAAATGCTCAATTTTTAAAGTGCTCGGAATGCGACGAAAATGGTGCCATTGCGTCCGTCTCGTTCTCCTGATTCCGGTGGTATATTTATTTTCGTAAACGGAGTCCGTATGGAGAAGTTATTGAGGTCTGTTCGCCGAGCCAAACAGGTAAAAAACAAAAAAAGAGGATGCTGACTGGGCAGGCCGTACTGCCACGTGGCAGGGCCATACAGTGCTGACGTGGCACGCTTGGAAGATGACTTGGCCGTTAGGTGACGTGGCATTCGGTGATTGGTTACGATTGAACGAATTGTATTGCGACACGTGGCGTTTTTAGCAAGTTGAAAGGTGCCACGTGGCCCAATGATGGGCTGCCACGTGGCACCCATTTATTGGCTGGTAGTTATATGTTTGGTTTAACAAAATTTGTTGGGTCCGCGGGGTTCGACCCCGGGACCTCCCACCTTTCGAAAGTTTTAACCAATGCCAGCCCGCCAACGCGCCATGGGTTGGGTTTTGATAACCATATGATAATAGCTCTATTTAAAATTGATTCATTTTTAACAAGGCGGGGGTTTGGGCCAGGGCTAAGCCCCAGCCCACGATCAGTTGTGACTACATATGTCCACGCTCTATGGTTAAGCACCTAACAGTTTGATTTTGGCGCGCGGAGTAATACTTTGTTTAAAGCCCGAGGTTCCATTCGTTACCATATAACCAAAATATATTCCCAAACGGCGCGCGGAGGGTATGTTTAACATTATATGCAACGGTTGTAATATAACATGTGACCAATGTTGTTAAACGCGCGCGGGTGGTGTTACATATCACCGTGGTCGTATTATTATTATTCATTGTATCCAAATGGTGTGGGTATTTTAAAAATGGCGCGCGGTCGTATTAATTTATGGATATGACCATGGCATAATAGAAATGGCGCGCGTTTTGGGTGGATTCCGCCAACTTTGATTCTTTTACTATTTTTAGTGAAACTAACTCCAGCTATGCCGAATTTAGTGGAGAAAAGGAGGAGGGATCAGTTATTGCCATATCTTTGGATAGGGAAAACCATTCTGGACGAATTTTGGATGGATTTTGGGTCTCTTCGACCTTCTGGAGCCAATGGAGCAGGTTTCGGAGCCATATGAGGTCATTTGTAGGTGATTTTGCTTCAGGGAAGCTTTCAGGGCCACCAGGGCCATTTCAGTGCTTGAGCTGTTTGGAGGCTATGTGCATCCATTTTTGGTGATTCAAAAGCCTAGGTATGATATTTTCGACCTTCTGAATCTGATGGCAGAGGTTTCAGAACCATTGGAGGTCATCTTCACCACGAAATTCTCCATGCAAGATTAAAGGGCCACCAGGGCCATTTGGGGAAAGTACTGTATAAGGTACATTTTAACTGTTTAGTGTTTGGGAAAGAGCATGTTCAGCTAATTCCTATCTTCTGATTCTGTATTTATAGTCAGTTCTATCTTTTGAGACATTCATATTCTTGTATTAGCATTTGGAGCATTTTTAATACAAGAGGACAAGCCTAGTTTGGGAGGTTTGGTCTAGCAGATGTAGCCTGAAGGGGGTGAACTGCTTTATCATTTTGGTTGCTGTGATTTTGATGGGTTATTGCTGCATTTGATACTGTTGTGTATTATTTTATAACACATATTTAATCTTGTAAAAGAACATTCCTCACACTTGCACTATGACAAGAAGAACTAAGAACCTTACACATAAACAAGTTGCACATTTTTAACACATGAAGCAAGTGTATGTCAAAGACTTCTAAGTGGTTACTTATTATTTCTTTAGGCANAGCCTGTAAAGGGCCAGGTAGCCTCTGGAACTCATCCTCTCTTTAGAGGTGACATGTCCGGTAAATGCTCCTACAGTCTATCTCTGTATAAGAAATAGTAAGTTTTCACATTTTCAGAGGTCACATTGGAGTGTATAACTCACATTTGGAATTATGGAAAATGGATACCTTGCACCCTTAAACAAGTACCTTCCATTTTCAGATCAGATGGTATCAGAGCACATTTTATTTTGCCCATTTATTTGCCAATGTTAGCTTGAGTTGTAGCTGTTGGTATTGTGCAAGTTTTGGTGTTAAAGTGATTTCTTGCAAATATAGAGGAAGCTTTAAACTTGAATAGTTCTCCTACATATTCCAATTCTAAACTCTTTGACAAAGAAATGTTTAATGCTTTTCTAACCATGAAGGATATGGTACAAGAGTTGTGGAAAGACAGGGAAGAGAGCATTGTCCTTCAAGAGCAGATGATGGCCATGAAGGAGGAAAAAGAACAACTTCTTGAAAAGTTGCAAGAGATGGAGAAACAACTCCAAGAAGCAAAAGAAACCCTTACCAAGTACATGCATGACCATGAGGTATGTAATGGCAGTTTKTCTTCAAATTCCTCTCAAGAAGATTGCTTTGGTGTTTTCGAAAACCACACTAAAGGAATAGGGTCCAAATTGTTGTTAAAAATGGGCTATGAAGGTAAAGGGTTAGKCAAGAATGCACAAGGCATTATTGAGCCTATTATGGTTGAAGAGAGACCTAAATATTTGGGTCTTGGTTATGAACGAATTGTTGAAGCAAATTCCAAAGTTGAGGAAACTAATGAAAAAGTTTCTAACACAATTTTTGTTTCAAGTTCACCTTCTCAAGAAGGTTTTCAAGGTGAAAGTTCAAGAACTTTTGTGCAAATTTCAAACTCTTCAGCATGCAAGATTTGTGGCCAAGAGGAATGCAAATGTGTGCAACAAAAAGGTTGTGACAGCCATGAGGACAAGAGCAGATTTGTTAGTCTTCAAAGGAGAGCTTGTGACTCTTCCGATTCACCTCCTCAAAGTGGAAACAAAGGTGAATGTTCAAGGTATAAATATGCCTTTAATTCAGTTGCTTTTAATTATATTAAGCATGATAAATCTGCATGTAATGTTATTTTATTTATGTCAGCTTTAGGCCATTAAAACCTCCTAGTCTCCTATATATACCAAGGAGACATTTTCATTTTGAATCATCTTGTACTTGAACATTTAAGTGGGGTAAAAGGAGGTTTCCCCCTCGAAGAGTCTTATTATTTGAAATTATCTCTTTTTCAAGGCGTTGAGTACCTTTCCTGAAGTTTTTCTATGCTACATTGATGTTTGGTTCTTAACAGTTTCACAAGGCAACTTAATGCCTGGGTAGTTAGGGTCGTCCTGTAGGCAGGGGGGTAGGTTTGACACAAATTCATACGAGGGTTCGGCACACAAACCTTGCGAATAGGGGTATTCACTAGCCAAGAAACGCTCCACTTCCAAATCGTAGTCCTCACTCAACACAATAGGGTTAGACTCGACAGGGGATTTTGGCTTATTTCTTGCCATTCATGAAATCAAACGTGCATTCTTTTTCCCTTTGGCATTTGTAGTGAGGTTTGCCTTGGGATTTTCCCCCATAGGCTTATCAGTCTCAACACTCTTAGTCACAGTGTGGGGTAAGTCGATAGGAGGGTCAACCGAGGGTTTAGGCAGAAGGATATGGTAGGGTACTGGGGGTACAACCTTGACTTTGCTCACCACAGGTTTGTCGACCTGTGTAGAATTCAAATCCTCGAAACCATTCTGAGCAACAAAATTGCTCCAACAATCCCCGTGCAGACTCAAATGACAGACAACGATAAGCTTAATAAGCCCATAATGAAAAAGTCTACTATCAGCCTGGTTTCCTTTGTACTTCTTCGACATTTTAAATAGGCTTCGATGTAAATAATAGGGCATATTGAGAGAGTATCCCATAAAAACCATAAGCAAACGTAGGTGGTGAAGGAACACCAGTCCATAGCGACCTTCGCAGGTCACAAACTGCTTGATTATCATCAATAAATCATGCCAACATTGTTTGAGCATAGTTACTGGAATACCTTTATCACAGGAGGTGATTTTTCACGACTGGAATTGCAGTGTCCATGGGAACTCCTCGACTTTGCAATTCTTGGACCATCGTTGTCCAGTGACAGGTAAACCCGTAGCAAGACTGATAAACTGTTCACCAATTTCCAATTGTATATCACCGACCTTGGCTCGACAGCCATCGACGATCATGGAAAACTGTCTAGCCACGCAAAGGTTAAAACCCTCGAAACGTTCCACGAAGGTAAGCCATCCACTGTCTACTAAATCTTGGCGGGCATTATCAAACATTAACAGGGCCTGTTTGCCATTGGGTTCAACTCGCGCGACTGGTTCCATGGAGTTGAATGCATGGTAAGGAAAGGGTTCGAATTCATCAATACGCATTAACAGAGATACCTGAACCAACAGCAATGAATCGAGCCAAAAGGGGTAAGCATAAATGCGTGTATGCGAAGGTGGTGGAGTCATTCACTGCCATGCATGATAGTTATGGTAAAGTACAACTGCCAATTTACACATCTGTTCAAACAATCATAGCATAGCTCAAAAACCTTATCGTTTGGCCAACCAAAGAATCAAATGGTGAGTGTTATGCCAACGTGCCAAATCAACTACAGTTTTAAAACCATCGACATTCAATGTGAAACCAACACCAAATGTTAGCCATGTGCCATTGTATAAATGTTTAACCAATGTGCCGATTGAATTCATAATAGTTGACAAGCCAAAAGTTATAAACATAAGGATCATATCATATATATAAAAACAAAAATAAATCATAACCCCTATGGAATTCATAGAATCAATGATTAGGCAAGTATAAATCCATATGCTCAATGCCTCACAAACTTAATAAAATCAAGTTATGAAATCAATATAAAAGTTTCCAATGAGCATAGTTTAAAAGTCCTTTCAGCCATATAATGATAAACAAAAGGTAAGTGTAAAATAAAATATCGATAAAAAGATCATGACAGTTCAGATAGTGATCGAAATGTGACCTCGAAAGGAGAAGTTTTCACACTTACAGTCGTGAAAACTTAATGAAGACAAATTTGCAAATGTCGCAAAAATTAAAGTGTCGTCTATTTTTAAAAAATGTGATGAAAAACTTGATGTTTGCAAGACACAGGTGTAGGCAGCTTATAGACGATAAGAAAAAAATGAGTTGGCTGCCAACAACTTTTTAGGGTGTGTTGAGTGCTCAACACCCTGTAAACCTTGAAGCTGTCGAATAGTGTGCGGGGGAGGAAACTGAAGTATTGCCTCAACCTTTAACATATCTACCATGATCTCAGTCTCAGATACTAAAAATACCAAAAGATGTCTAGACCTAATGCAAAATATGCACTTATGAGGGTTAAACCAGATTCTATAATAATGACATCTTTCAAAAACTAGCAGAAGGTGCTTAGAGTGAGCAGCAAGATCATTAAGATAAGCTTCAACTATATGCTTAAGATCATGGAATGTGAAGGTCATGGCACGTTCGAAGGTTGCTCCGATATTTTTAAGGCCGAAAGGCATCTTCTGGTATGATAAAGTACCCCAAGGAAAAATAAATGTTGTCTTGTGTTGATACTCGAGTTTAATTTGAATTTGGTTATAACCTGAAAATCCATCCATGAAAGAAAACACTTTGCTTCCCACACACTCATCGAGAATCTAATCGATGAAAGGTATCAGGAAGTTGTCTTTAGGACATTCCTTGTTCAGGTCACGAGCATTCATGCATACACAGATGGTTCCTTTCTTCTTATTCACAAGAATGGGACTGGATAGCCATTCAATCAAAGGAATCAGGTAGATGAAGCCAACATTAAGTATTTTCTCTACCTCTTCCTTAATAGCAGGGGCCTTCCAGGGATCGACACCTCTAAGACATTGTTGAATAGTCTTAGAATCCGGAAAAGTTTTAATCTCATGTTCGAAAATACGAGGGTTGATTCCTGTCATCTCTTCATATGACCAAGCAAATACATCTCGGAATTCCTTGAAGAGTTTGGTGTAAATCAGGATTTCTTCTTGCGAACAATCTACACTGATATGTACATTTCAATCTTACCAGGGGTATGAGAGATATCGATCATGACGGTAGGAGAGATACTCTCCATATTTCCTTCATCATAATTGTCATGTGTATCAAGTGGAACTACAACATGACTGACTATCTCACTCAAAGTAGATTGAAATTCATCTTGTTCAATTCTATCAAGCTCTGGGAGAAAAAAGAGCGATGATGCATATCATCCCAAGGTTTGTTAGAACCATTCATGGCTTCGATGATGGCTTCATCTAAGGGAAAATTCTCATCGCAACATTCATGCAAACGAGACAAAGAAGTGGCCCACACAGGCTTAAGAACAGGATCCTCCTCATCGGTCGGCAAGGTAATAGGCTGGGGATCGGTGGAAGAGTCAAGAACAACTTGATACACAATCTCTGCTACCAATAGTGGCATGGAAATTCTAGCATGTGACTAACCTTCACAAGACGATGTCGAGGAAGGTAGGGTCCAAGCATCGTTAAAATAGGAAGTGCGTAAAGGAACATACCTCTCTGAAGAAACGGGCCTACTAGACATGGCATAAACATGGTGAATTAGTGCCATGAAGTCAAAGGTACCCATAAGGGATAAATACATTCTGACACCAATATTCTCAATTTTCGGCTAATAATTGTTGACCACGAGGATCGATGGTCCAACAAATGCATTGGGGCTAGCACAAAGGATAACTGGTTGACCGTCATGATCTTCCCATTGTGAGGAGAACAAAGAGTGCGAAATACAAATGATATGATGGAATTCATAGCATAAGTCCAATTGCATCCTAGTAACAAGTTATAATCGAGGGGTGCATCAACCACCTCAACATCCACCTCTACCATCTTCCCACCTAACTCAAATGGAAAGGTTGGAAGAATACCGTGAGGATGGAAGGAATGACCATGAAAGGTGGTCAACATAGTTGGTGATTGAGAAAGAGTTGGAGAGCTGAGAGATTTCCAATAGGTCAAGGACATAACACATGTAGCAGCGCCTTCATCAAAAACTGCACATTTGATGGTATACTTTGAGTACCCCACGTGGATTTGGAATGCCACACGGTAAGGCAAGTGAGGCTTCACATCCATGACATCAAACTTGATAACTTTCGATCCATATGGGCTAGAGCTCCTAACACAGATAGAAAGGCATTCCTTTATGAAGGACATGTTTGGAGTACCTCCAGCGCTGACATTGCACAAGGGGTTTGACCTAGGTCCTCAACAATAGAGTAATTTTGGGTGGCTCTAGCATTTGGATTGTGGCTAGAGCACTTGAGTACTACTTTCGGAATATGAGGCTATGGCTCTGGTTTTTCAATTTGCAAGTGTATCTCTGGAGGAGGAGGAGGATATTCTAGACCAAGTATAGTCTGTGAGGAACTGTAATCGTGAGACTAGGTGGCTAAATTAACCTGAGAATTCACCATATTGATACACAAATGGTCACCATCTTGTGTTGGTGGGTTTTGAATTCCACCGGCCACATTTTCGACATTTGAGGAGCTTGAGGCCATGTGTTGGTTATGTGCGAAAGGATTCGTCAGCACGGTGGCGGTAAAGATAAGAGTCTCACAGCTTCTGCAAGTTTGGGGCATAAATGAGTAAGATGATCATCTATACAAAAATTATAGGGAAATTTCACCTTATGCCTTTCTCTCTTTCCCTCTGCAACATTATTATCTATCTTCTCATTATTACCATTTTCCTTGGGTTTATTATTATTCTTCCCACCCTTACGATTATTATTATGTCCTTTCTTCTTATTCCTGCCTGGTTTTTGGTTACCATTTGGGTCGGTTGACGATTGCACAAAATGTATATCTGTCAACTAGGTGGGATTGGAAGATACAGACGAAGATGGCCCTCCTGCAAATTGGTTTAGAGACAACTCTTTCAAATGTCTTGTCACTATGTCTACGAATTTTACATTGGTGAAGCCTACAATGCAATCAGAATGAAGTCCGATCTTTTGTCTAGGGTCATAGGTTGACCTCGGTGCATTCGGAAGAATGTGGTATAACATCCCAGATTGAGCGTATATAAGATCTAACTACTGGGATTTTAATATTGCTTCTTCCTCAGATGTAACCTCGAATGTAGAAACATCCTTCGAGATATGAGGATGCAAAGACTTAAGGAACCATTATTAAAGAAATTCTAGGGGTATGGAGGTCTTAATAAACCTCTTTTGTCTATGCCACTCCTGGATGTGATCTGAGATATGAGTTGTTGTGTCCTGGCATAAAGTTGATAGAAGTTCTAAGCCAACATCGTAATGAACTGACAATTGGAATTGGTTAAGGAAGACTATCACCATCTAACTAAAGGTGCCATATGCCCCCCTAGGTAGCTCGATATACCATTTTGTAGCAACCTGAATGAGGGTGCATTGAAATAATCTTAGCCAAATGGAATCATCATTAAGGGAATTCGAAGAGCACCATAGGTGAAAGGTGGTGACATGATCACTAGGATCCTTGTCATTCTTACCTTCAAATTTAAAAATGTCCGAAGGAATCTTGGTGGGGACAGGGAGCCATGTAGGATCATGACACACAGGGTTGTTCATCAACTTAGACAAGTCTGGCAGATTAAGTGTGGCTAGAAAAGGGAGTCGGGATTGCGACATCTAGCCCCAAGCTCCCTGGAAAGATTGTGTTTGGGGAACTGCAGCCCATCCAGAGTTCTGGTAAGCACCATGGCCATGTCCTGGATTGTAAGACCCTCCTCCAGGCTGATTCATAAAAGGTTTGTTGGGCACTATTCTAGTAGGAATGTTTCGATGGGGGTTATAAAAATTTCCCCTAGCCAGAGTGGCTCTGGGTTGGGGGTTTCCCAAGGTGTGAAACTGACCTGCTCTGGGTGTGAATCTGAAGGATAGAGGTGGATTCATCATGCCAAATGTGTTGGTCATAATCAACATTGAGGAGGTGAGGGTATAGGATGGAACTTGAGCATAAGCTTGTCTGTGAGGTTGGTTTCTCGATCCAGAAGCAAGAGGATTAGACCGATGGTTAAAATATGGAATGCCTCCCATAGTAGGAGTCATTTGAGGGATATGAAAACCACCAAATGAGAATGGAGTATAAGGAGGAGATGTGCCCCCAAGTCCAATGCTAGTATTAGGGCCAGCAACTGGGATGGAGTTTGAAAACTGTGAAGTAAATTTCAGCATATCATAGGAAAAAGGACTATATTCCATATGGATGTACTGAAAATTATATCCAGGTGAGTGACCAAGAGACCCAAATGGGTTCATGGAAATAGATTGAGCATTCACTATAGGACGGGCATCAGTGATGATAGGTGCCTCCAACACTACAACCATTGTGGTTGCAGGAGTCTAAGGGGTGCCATTAACTATAGCAGGTGTGGGAGTCGAAGGGCTCCCATTATTCTGATGACTCAGTTCAGTACTCATCCTTTTAGAATCACAAGTCTGAATAATGGAGGTGTGTGTACCACGTCTAATAACTCTACACCTTTTAGAAGGAAAAGACTTGAAATCTGATGGTGACTGTAACAAGTGGTGATACCGGCAAGGAAGCTAGTCTGACTCCATGGTGACTTAAGACTCAACATACAAAAATAAATCCTAAGTCCAACTAGTAATCAAAGAGCACACCAAAAATAATCAAATGGCCAATATGCACACAAATAGGATAAAGTGGTTGAAAGGAGCCTCCCTCCCTAAAGAAGGTATGGCTCTCCCAAGAGGGGCTTGAGACTCCCTACTAAATATTAGAGGTAACATAATCTGTTATAAGGGCCTTTGTGGGTTTAACAACCAGTTAGTCAGATTCCCCCCAAATAGGTAATCCTCCATAAAGGATGTTTGTTGCATGACCTCGTGATTAACTCTGGTGTAAGAGGAGCCTCCTGATATTACCTATTATACAATGGATTTATCCACTCCCTTAGTCAGACACATATGTTTATTTAATAGCCTTGGAGAAGTTTACTGACAAAATCCTATTCAAAGGAACTAAATCCTAAGCTATTTTGTGCACCCTAGAAAATAAAATCATTACTAACCAATTTTAAATTATAGAGTTAATTTTAATGGTCGTGCTTACTCAAAAGGTATGGTGGTGAAACTAGTGATGTTATGACTCAGCAAGTAAATTAAATATGAATGCAATGCAAAGTCCTAACAGTAACAAGTGGTGATATCGTTAGGGAAGCTGGTCTGACTCCATGATGAATTAAGACTCAATATACAAAAATAAATCCTAAGTCCAACTAGTAATCAAAGAGCACACCAAAAATAATCAAATGGCCAATATGCACACAAATGAGATAAAGTGGCTGAAAGGGGCCTCCCTCCCTAAAGAAGGTATGCCTCTCCCAAGAGGGGCTTGAGACTCCCTACTAAATATTGGAGGTAACATAATCTGTTATAAGGGCCCTTGTAGGCTTAAAAACCAGCTAGTCAGATTCCCCCCAAAGAGGTAATCCTCCATAAATGATGTGTGTTGCATGAACTTGTGATTAACTCCGGTGTAAGAGGAGCCTCCTGATATTACCTATTATACAATGGATTTATCACTCCCTTAGTCAGACACATATGTTTATTTAATAGCCTTGGAGAAGTTTACT
>ML825471.1:53873-67272 GCA_009831015.1 Picea engelmannii | reverse complement strand
AGACTCAGGAACAACACCCTGCAAGAGAATATTTTGGCTTCTTCTAAGGGACACTCAGCCTGCACAATAACTCAACCTTCACACTCAAAAACTTTGTCTCCACAAACCCCAATCTGTTGCAATGAGATGGATCTTTCCCTCAACAATAGATACAAGTGAAAGATCTAGATGATATTCCCCACCAAATGGCTAGGGTGGAATCTTTCACCACCGAAACCTGATTAGCTAGGGTGGATATCTCACCACCAAAACCAATCCAAACTAGGGTTTACTCTAAAACTCTAAAGGCTCCAAGAGCTCTCCAAGTCAAATAAAAACAATCATCAACATAATGAGAGGAAATGATCCCCTATCTCTTCTTTATACCCATTTCACCTTTTTCCCTTCAAGTGGATTTTTAATTCATCTTTAATATTTTCTCCTAAAATCGCTTTATTAATTTAATAAACCTTTTTACTCCAAAAGGTGATTTATTTGACTTTAAAGAATTCCCGACCACTGAAAGTCATTTTTTCATCATCTCAACATATAGAGATTTTCCTCCCAATTCCAATGAGATATTACACTAAGGTACCTATCTTAGACAATTTATTAAAATGACACCCTTAGTTAAATCAATTAATTAATGCTCAATAATGCTCCCAAATTACGGGAGCAGACAAAATGCAACGAAAACAGAATATGATTGTGCATGAATGATCCTGATGATTAAAAATTATAAGAAGAACTCTGAAAGAATCAAATAGATCCTATAAACCCCCTAAGCTCACTGGTAACATCCAATTACCCCTCTGATCATGCTGACACAAACCCATAAAGTCATCTCCAACTATAGAGCAAGGCAACCTAAGAATGGGGACATTACATGAACTTGTTCATTAACCATGGAATTGTGATGAGGGTTCATGGGAACCAGCTGACCGAGAAGAAGACAAAAGTATTATCTCCAACCTTACCCATTTGGAAACACAAATAGTTGTTGAACTTTGAATGCCTATTTATTTCCTGTAGAAAGGTCCCAACTTGGCTATTCATTTTGATCTAGATGGACCTTAGGTCGAACCGTGTATTACTTCCATCTCTCAATATGCATCCTTCATTCTTTGATGGAAGGTTCTCTACTGCTTGCAAAAACAAGTGAAGCTCCTCGTTGGCTTGTCACTGTAGAATCCCGATAGTCCCCCCTGGAGGGAATAGCCAAGAGAATGAGTAAATTATACTTATTTCTATAACTAAGAAAAATCACACTCTACCCATATATTTTCCAAACAATGAATTCTCCCTACTATTTGCTTCTTCTAATAACATTTCAGGTAATTTCTGTTTAAGTATGACAACGATAAAGGGGTGATGTTATCATCATATTTCTTGGATCTCTCTGGTTTGAAAGGACACCTCCATTATGAATAAAAAAGGCATGTATGATTTTTTGTGAGTTGGCGATATTTGATTTCTTCCTTCTCTGTAATCTCTCACAAGCCTTTGGTATATCTACTCACAATGCCTATATCTTGTGCGTCTTGTGTGACCTGGGATATGGTCGTCGTTCATCAAGTTTGTGCATTGTAATCAAATTCCTCTCTCTTTGTTTCTTACTTCATTGATCTTACAAGACCTCAAAAGCCAAAAACAATTATTAGTTGGCATACCATAATAACTAAATTTATTTGGATTTGTCCTCTACTTATCCGATATTTCCTTTACTATGTTGTACTTCTCTCATTCCACAGGTATTTCATGTGCGTGAGATGACACGTTGTGTGATACGTGTATAAAAACAATCATATCACTCATCGTCAATACGTGGGTTGGGAACATATACTTGTGCGAGCAGGTTTGCGGAAATAGGTTCAAGTATGCAGGAACAAAAGCAAGTTTGTGGGGATTTAAGTTGATGCTTGATGAATACTGAACCATACATTTTGTGCGAAGAATCTATTCCATGAATTCATGGATCGTGGGGTTTCAAAATAACAGGGTTTAATGTGTTAGTGTTCAAGAAGGGGAAAAATTGTGAAGGGTTGCCCACACAGATTCTTTTGAAAATGGATAAGCATGTAGTCTGCAGGTTCGAGGTTAAATATTTAAAAATATATTCTCAAATAGGTTTCACTCGCAACGCAATCTTGAGAGGATTTCACGGTATTTTGGGGACATCTAGTTCATGGCACATAGTTGAAATAAGATTTTGGGTTGTGGCTAATTTCATGGTAGATAATTTCCGAAGGCAAATAACAGAAAAGGATGGGGCCACTGTGGTGGGATCCGTAAGGGAAATTCACAAGCTTTGGGCTTGCACAACCTGTGGGTTCATGGGTTTTCAGAATATTATGGCTTATACCTCTTCGAAAACATCCTCAGGGTTGTGCAGATGTAACCATCAATTGTCATGTTAGTGGGTCGCAGTGATAGGTGCATGCAAGTTACATAGTGTTTAGCAAACTAATGCATCCTCACAGGTGCGAGCCAATGAAAATGATTTGAGGTATCCTTGTTTATGGTTCCTTTGAGCCCATGGGAGAGCTCATTTATTGTTGGTTTGTGGAATTACTCCCTTTTACAGGTGATCTTGTTGCTTTTCGATTTGTGGGGTTCACTTATTTACCTCATGTTAGTGGTATCTATTCTTACTCTACAAGAGAATGTTTCATGTTATTTAGAGTGTTTTCTCATTCTACATAGACATAGGAAAGCATAAGAGCATCTTTCATAAAAATTTCCTGTTTGTTTCAATATCTATTTATCCAACCAATTTGATTGAACTCTTTTCATCTAGACTGATCTCGCATCCATGTGATATAAGGTAGGCTTTTCTCCTTGTTTATCCTAAATTAATATTAATGTCACAACCCTGGCCTTTTATTGTTACTTGAATGTGGAGGCCATGTAAAATACTGTGAGGTTTGGGTCCAACATACAGGTAAGAGGTGATATATTGCGTAGAGTATCTGATTTATCTTGCATATTTATAGGGTTTTGGTTGGTTAGAATAGAGTATCCTTTCATGATAATATTTAGATAAGGAGATTCTTGAAAAAAACTCCCCCCCCCAACTTCTCTATTATGGATCATTGGGAAGATGATAGATTGAGTAGATATTTTATGTGTTATGATCAAATCTGTACCAATTGATGAAAATTGATTGAAGTAAAGGTAACCCATAGTCGTTCATCTCTGGGGAAGATCAATCCTATGGTACGTGGATGAAACAATATGAATTGGTTGGGAAGGGAGGATAAAGTCCTGAATTGAAGTATTTAAATTCCAAACTTTGAATCACCAATAATAGACATCATGATACCAGAGAAACATTATCGTTTCCACCTTATCATAGATTTGACCTATTAGATTTGAATTGTTTCCAGTAAAAAAAAGATATGTATTTTAACTAGGATTTTTCACCATAAGAGCTATGCCACTTACTCAGCCTTAGACATCCAATGGGAAATCTGGTAGCTGATTAAATTATTGTCGGGGTACCAAAACATTGTTTGATCATAGACAGGTTTCAAGGAGAAGGTCTCTCAAGATCTTAGTGTTTAATGAGGGTAAGAGTATCAACACTAGATTAATTAGTGTACAATTTTCAATGGGTTCCTCAAATATTAGTGCTCTCCAATAACTCATATAGGTAGATCAATGAAGAATAGGTGAGGTTGAATTGTAGGTAGGTTAGGTATCCGGATATAAAAAAATTGGTAGGGGCCCCATTTATCTTGGATTATGAGGGCCAATAGAAATGGGGAGCTTGTTGTGGCTACAACAAGGGGAAAGTGAATATAACTTCCATATTAATAAAGGTATCTTATTTTATCTCATATTTTCATCGTGTTCACTACTTTGTTTCTTTCTACAATATATTTGGATAATATTTGTGTTCTAGCTCTGAATATTTCTATTTGGTACCTTGCATATCCTCCTTGTATAGTATCCCATCTTAGAGGTGATATCCATTCCCTTCCATGGAAATTATTGATCTCTCCTTCAACTTCTTGTATACCCCTCTAAAATTTTCATCTCCCTTACATTATTCACTTAGAAGATCATGAGTGAAAGGATCAAGTTGCATTATCACCCCAATTTCTACATTCTTATTCAGTGGTGCCCGAGAGAGCATGTATTACAACTTATTCATGGCTACTTTCTTATACTTGATCAATATTTTAAATTGTTGCAGGAATCTTAGCCAATTGTAATGCCTCATGGTACTAAAGGGGTTGATGTTTTGTGTGTGTGATGGTCTCTTTTCCCAGGAAATAGTGCTTCTATTTCTTCATTGTTTGTACAATCTCAAAGAGCTCCTTATCATATGCAAGGTATTCAAGTACTGATCCATGAAATAGCTTTGAAAGGTAACACACAGGTCTTCCTCCTTGCATGCACATTCCTCCTAATGCATACCCAATGGAATATATCTCTAACTCAAAAGGTCACTACAATTTTTGCATGGCTAAGATTGAAGAATCACTAGTATTCTTCTTCAAGTCTTCAAATGCTCATTTTTGTGGCTTACCCCAATGAGAGCTATTTCCTTTGGTGGTCAAGGTGTGCAATGGCATTGTTATTGTTGAAAATTTTACAATGAAATTTCTCAAGTATTGTGTTTCTCCCATGAAACTCACATGTTGGTGGGAATAGACCATTAGGTGATGGCTGCAATATTTTATAGATCCACCTTGAGGTCTCCTCCAATGATCATGTGTCTAATATATATCAAGGATGTCTTCTTGAACTCGCATTTATGCAAATTTGTGATCAATTGATTCTTCATTAAGGTCTCTGGTACCCGCATCACATGTGAGCAGTGATATTGCCACATATTATTAAATATTAGTATGTGATGGGTATTCTATATGTACTAATTTCCCTCAACTAAATTGTCAACCTGAGGTAAGTAAACTTAGAGTTGTGGCACAGTATGAGCCAAGGCAGAAAGAAAATATAATGGAAATATTAACTAGCTAAGGAGATGCTTTACCCTAGGGATCAACACTCTTTTAAATTTGCAATTCTACTTTAGAAAATGACTTTTAAAATCTATTCAGACAACAGATTCTAAGATATACAAAGAAACCTTTAACTAATGAGCTTCAAGCAATTCTAGAACTATTTGATCTAAGTAGCTTTAAACAATCTAGGACTATGAACTCTTTAATCTATCTCTAAATAAGAAAATAACAAGTAATATATTTCTGAGCTATTTGATCTATCTACCTCTGAATGAACAAGCAAGTAAGCAATTAATCTGTCAAAAATGTCTTTACAAGTGAACTCTATTCTTAAAGTAAAAACTCCCAATTATTTCTATCTTGCAGAGAATAAACATTAATCCACCTAACAGAAAACAAGAGTGTTGTGACAACATTCAAATGTGATGATTGTGTCTACGGTGACGAATGACATCACAATGGAATCTAATTACTAATGACAATTCAAGTGGAATTAACTCAATGCTAACTTCTACAGAGAAATGTAAAGTATGGATAAGGTAGTCTATAGAAAAAATTTCCATCATAAAAGAAACATTAGATGTTCTTGGAATCCATTTAATCTTTAAACATTGTGCAGAAGAGATTCAACATCAATCATTCATTCTATCACACTAATAATGGAAAATACTCTGTTCAAAATCACCAATTCAAACAAATATAAAAACTCGTAATTAACACTTAATCGTAAATCCTAATTCAAATTCATAACTAAGATAACACTGAAAATACTTTGTAATGATAGTTAGAAATCATAACTCAAATCCATAACTAAAATAACATTGAAGATCACAATTTGAAATCACATCTAGGGTATCATGGAAAACCATAACTTGACATTATAACTAGGATGGTGTTGAAGATAATAACTCAAAATCCACATCTATCTTATTATTCCGATGCTAAAAACAAAATTAACAAATTAAGCAAACCTACAAAGAGTATTTGAAATTACAACTTAATACATGAACACTATCTAAATTAGTACTATGCAGAGTGATTTACAGCTAAAGAGAAAAAGACATGACAACATAATTAAACAGCTTCGACATAAGTGAACTACAACCTACAAACAAAATGTTAAGAGTATAAATATCAATAAGTAACCATGGACATCCACACATGCTTTGTGACACACACAATTCAGAAAATGATCTACAAATTAGAGAAGATATACATGGATGTGAATTAGACAAGCAATTTGAAATTAAAAAGATATACACAGTGAGCGGAATTTAAACAAGCAACTTCAAAATGATATGTGAGAGACAATTATACATATGCAAATATATATACTGATATAAACAACTACCCAGACCACTGGTGGGCCCCCCATAATTTTGTGGAAATACTTCAATAGGAAAACGTAGTCACTGAGTTAACGCAACATTGACATTGATCATTAAAAATAGAGTATACAAAAAAATGGAGATAATGTCTGTGTATAAAATAAAATTCATGTGTTTCTTCGTGGTATAGATAGTAGTATTTATAGATTATTATAGATCTTGAGAGGTCGACCACTGGAAGGGTTGACACTCTCTAAAAACATTAATTTCATTAAATTTGTTTTAACAGAAGGCATCTTTTCTTAACAGCCTCATGTGCTCCACTTAACGGCTGCTACAACTAACCAATTCTAGATGCATCGAGCTCCATAGCTAGAGGGCATGAGTGGGAATAAAACCCATGTTCCTGATTCGTCCATCAAATCTCGTCGATGTGCTAACCGCCAGCTCTTTTGCGCTCCGAGTGTCGAATGGAGTGTCGGATGGAGGTTTGAACAAAGGACTCGACAAGTGACTAGATGGAAGGTCGGATTGCAATTTCGACCTGTTGCAAGCAAACAAGAAACATTAGATCATTATAATCAATCAACTGAAGATGAATTAATCATAAAACCATTGAAAACCGATGATTATAAATACCTCATGTGATTACATGAAGAATTATTTCATAACGCTCGATAATACCTTTAAAAATGGATAAATAAGAGCATAGAATGTACAATTGTCGTATGCAAAAAGGTTTTGGCCATTGGAAAAATAGTCAAAATACCAAACCAACATTTCTCCCATGCCTAAGTATTTGCAGATCCCTCTTCAAACAAAAATGGATCACCTGACATAACTATACTCATGAAGAAGGGGGTGGATTGGCTTTAGAAGCTTCTTCGTCTTTCCCTGGGGACTTTGTCTTAGGCCTTTTGTGTTGTTTCACTTGCATCGGGAGACTGTGATTGGTGGTGGTCATCTGATCAACCAATCACTGAAGAGAGTTTACTTTTTCTTGCAAGACAACATTGTCATGATGCAAATTCCTATCCACAGTTTCTTGTTCTGCCAATTGTTGAAACAACTGAGCATTTTCTTATTGCAATTTCTCAATAGTTGGGGTTTGATAAGATGGCTCAAGAGAGGAAGTCTTGGGCTCCTTGACAGGTGTAGAAGGTATATCAACTTTGTAAGATGGTGTAGGCATATGGGAGGAAGGAGTAACAATGTTTTTGTGAGGGATACTTGGTGTAATAGGTTGAGATTTGACCTCTTTATTGGAATTTGATTCCTCTGCGGAAAATTCTTTGAGTCTTTTATGGGGGCTCTCATGATCGGAAGACAATTGAATAGGATCTAAAGTACTTGTAGGTTTTATATTGGGCTTGCCACTCATACTTAGGGTTCTTCTTTGAAAGGATTTCCCCTTTGATCGATTAGATCCTCTCCTCTTTGTAGGAACCGAAGTAAAATATTGAAGGAATGCATCTTGCATCTTCTTAGGTTTAGAATCGATAGGTGTTGAAGGCAATGGGGAATTATCAACAGGATTTTTAATTTTCTTATCACATGAGGCTGCAGGGGAATCAATAATTTTCTTGGCCTTTTTATCAGACAGGGAGATAATTTGAACTGGAGGGTTTGGAGTTTTTGGAGAATGAGTCTTAGGTGGGGTGACAACCCCTGAATCAATCGATCTCTTTCTTATCTTAACTGTGAGTTGGGGATTCGAGAATTGGTAGAGGAAATTGTCCCATGTCTTACTTCGTTTTGTCAATTCTGATATAACAAGAAATTTAATGAGACCATGGTGAAATAAACTATTGTGAGGGTTGGCCAAATTTTTACGGACCTGGAAAGACATTTTCTCAAGGATTTTTAGGAAATAGAAGGGAAGATTCGGGGGTTTATTCAATTGAAAATGGGCTAACAGACGAAAATGAAAATCTTTAAAAACATAGTACCTATCTTCACAAGTGATGAGGCTGGTAATTACGATCAGGGGGTTAATCAATTCATGTTTGTTCCATTATTTTGAATACCCTTTGGCTCTAGAGACATTTTGGAATTCAGGCTTTAACACTTTGTTATAGCTTGGATGTGGCAATTGATGGTGTTTGAACCACTGATCCCCAACCCATGGAAATTTCATGGCCAAGGAAATGGATTCCTCAAAGAAAAAGAAGACCAGAGACCCTATGTGAGCCAGTCTCCCATCGAACCCAAGAGAGAATTGGAGAGAGATGCCATTGTCGTGTCCTTGCAGACTGGCCAGGAACAGTCCCCACCCCGCGCGAAGGAAGATTTCTCTACACGCTGTGAATTCTGGAATGGCCAGTAGCTTGGTGTAGGAGGATGGTTCATATCGGTTGGGCGTGTTTACAGAGAAAAAGATGAGCAGGAGGCCAAAATAGGGAAGAGGGAGAGTGGGACACAACAAACGGAGGATGAGTGAAATGAGCAATCGGGGCAGAGTACCCGTTTCTTAATGCAATTGTGATGGAAACGATTGAATCATGGGAGAATTCGTCATACATGATCACCATGTGTGACCATAATTGCACTAATTTTGAATTTGAATGGTGTGTACTTTGGAGGAAAACGAAATCATGTAAAAATTAGATCAATGTCCAAGTATTTGACTTGGACATTTGATCATAAAATGCATTTCTAAGTTTAATTTGATTACCAAAATGGAATTTGAAAAATATACCATTCAATTCATCTAACTTACCATTGCAACAGGTGTAATTAATTTGAGTGATCATACCTACATGAAATCGTGATCATTTAAAGTATATAAATACCTCACCTGATCCTCCATATGGCACTTCATTCGGTCCTCTAGATGGCATTCCATCCGGTCCTCCAGATGGCACTCCATCCGGTCCTCCAGATAGCACTCCATTCGGTCCTCCTCCGTAAGTGGAAATTGTCCCATCGTAAATGGATGTGCACCCATATCATGTAATATACCAGATATAAAATGTATGCAGAACTGAAATAAAATGCTATTAATGGAAGAATAACAACAATATAACCAAAACATTCACCACAATAACACTGAAATGATATAAGAATAACAATAGAAATAGAACTTTGAATCTGAAAGCAATGTTCACAGGCCTCTTCGAGGGGGCAACCTCCAGTTGAGCAGAGCTCTATTACAATAATATCCAAGCTAGGTTTCTCATACCCTTGACTCCTATTTATACTAAAAAGAAACATCTATAGGAAGATCCTTCTAGAAGTGGAAGATTCTATTAGGTCTTCTTACATCTTCCTTATTCTATTTTATTGAAAGGCCTTATTAATATTGACCTTTATTACATTTGAATATATTGTTCTACCTATGTGCGGGTTAGGACCCTAACATGTCCGCCCCCTTAAAAACAACCTTGTCCTCAAGGCTTGAGTTGACGAAATTGCTGCAAAACAGTAGCTGGTTCCCAAGTGGCGTCTGCTAGAGTTATATCTTTCCACTGTACTAGCACTTCCTTGATGGTTCTCTGACGTAGGCGACGCTCACGCTGGTCCAAAACTGCTTCTGGCTATAGCCAAATGGATCCTTCTTCAGCTAACTCTAGAAGGTTGGTTTGAATTTGGCACTTAGCTCCAATCACCTTCTTTAAGCATGAAACTTGAAAAATAGGATATAGCTTTGAATTGTTGGGAAAAGCTAACTAATAGGTGATTTGTCCCACACTCTTGAGTATGGTGTAAGGACCATAAAATTTGGGCGCTAGCTTATGACAATGCTCAGCATTGAGGGAAGTTTGCTTGTAAGGTTTCAGTCTAAGGAACACCTAATCCCCTTCTGCAAATAGGTGTTCAGAGCAACCTTGATCTGCTTGTTGCTTCACGCAATTCTGTGCCATGACCAAATTCTCTTTGAGGGTACGAAGAATAGCCTCTCAAGTTGTAAGTGTTAGGTCAACCACCTGGACCTTTGAGGCACCCGATAAGTATGAGAGAACTGAAGGTTGCTTCTATCCATATACCACTTCAAAAGGAGTCATGCGTGTAGCTATATGGTATGAAGTGTTGTACCACCATTCAGCTAGGGGTAACCATTGAGCCCACTAATTTTTCTTTTCCGAGGAAAAACACCTCAAATATGTTTCCAAACACCTGTTGACAACTTTCATTTGGCCATCAGTCTGGGGATGATAAGCTGTGCTGAGATGCGATTCGGTGCCTTGTATCTTGAACAGTTCTTGCCAAAAATTTCTTGTGAAAGTTGGGTCGCGATCCATGAAGCTTGAAGACCTGATCCATGAAGATTTGAGCCACCATGGATGTTGTAAACGAGTGTTGAAGGGTGCATAAATGAGCATACTTGGAAAGGCGATCAACAACCACCATGATGATGGATTTATTTCCTGATTTGGGTAAGCCGATAATAAAATCCATAGAGATATCCTTCCAAATAGTAGGTGGAATCGGGAGCGGTTTTAGTGTGCCCGAAGATTTGACTGTTTCTCCCTTGTTGCGTTGACACACATCAAATTCAGCTACAAAATTACGAATGTCTTGTTTCATGCCATCTCAGAAAAAGGAACGTTTGACCCTGTCATAGGTTTTGGTGAACCCGGATTTCCCTGTTGTGGGTGTAGCATGAAGCTCAGAAAGAACCGTGGATTTAAGCTTTGATTGTTTACTTAAATATAGATGACCTTTGTATCGAAGTTCCTCATGGAGCCAAGAGTACCTTGGGGAAGTTGGAACCTTGTACTGCAATTGGTGGATCAACTGCGAACTTTTGGGATCTTGTAGCTATTCCTGGCGAACGGCTTGGAGCCAATCTAGTACAATGAATGAAAGAGAAAAAAGGGATCCTTCGTCTTCATATTTTTGGGAAAGTGAATCTGCAACCACATTTTCTTTTCCTTTCTTATAAATGATCTCATAAGCATATCCAAAGAGTTTAGTCACCCATTTTTGTTGTTCTGGGGAGGAAATGCATTGTTCCATAAAATACTTGAGGCTTTGATGGTCTGTCTTAATTTGGAAACATTGCCCCAATAGATAAGGATGCCACAGATCCATGACATGCAGAATAGACAACATTTCCTTTTCATATATGCATTTGCCCAGATTTATTTCAGATAGTTGCTTGCTGGTAAAGGCCAAAGGTAGACCCTCTTGCATAAGGACAACACCAATTCCTTTCCCTGAGGCATCACATTCCAACACAAAGGTCTTTGTGAAATCAGCAAGGGCAAGGACTGGAGTGGTGCACATGTCCATCTTCAAGGTCTGAAAAGATTAAGCAGTGGCTGGAGTCCAAGTGAAAGAGTTCTTTTTGAGGAGAGCAGTGAGAGGCGCTGCAATCTTCGCATAATTCTTAACAAACTTGTGATAATACCCTGTTAAGCCTAGAAATCCATGCAATCTCTTAAGAGTCTTTGGGTGAGGCCAGTCTTGCATAGCTTCAATATTTTTAGGATCCACTCTGATGCCATCCTTTCCAACCAGATGACCCAAGCATTCTACTTCTGAGGCGCCAAAAGCACATTTAGACTGTTTCAAGAAAAGTTGGTGCTGAGAGAGTAGATGGAGAACTCGATCCACATGAGAAAGATGGTCTATCCAGGTTTTTTTATACATGAGGATATCATCAAAGAAAACTAAGACAAAATGGCGGAGAAAAGGACGGAAGACGTGATTCATGAGGTTTTGGAAGGTGGAGGGGGCATTACACAAGCCAAAGGACATGACCAAAAACTCATAGTGGCCCTCATGAGTTCTAAAGGCAGTCTTGGGAATGTCTTCCTCTTTCATACGTATCTGGTGGTAGCCCAAACAGAGATCCATTTTAGTGAAGAATTGGGTGCCACTCAATTCATCCAGGAGGTCATCAATGACAGGAATGGGGAATTTATCTTTGATGGTGTTGACGGGCGAAATTGACCGTCCGTCAACTGAGAGAGTGGAACCGGTCCGGGGTTGTCTAATAACCCAAGCCGTTTGGAATGAACCACCCTGACGGGTTTAGCGGCTCCATTAGACGATCTAAGGTCCTAGGAAAACCAAAGAGAAAACTAATCTAAACTAACTAATCTAACTAAAACTAAACTAACTAAAACTAAATAAAACAAACTAAACTAACTAACAATAAATAAAACGAACTAATCTAACTAATCTAATTAAAACTAACTATTAAACAAACTAACTAATCTACTATTTCTATATATACAAACTACTAACTGAAATATAACTTATTCACAAAATATACAATATTTACAAAATACAGATTTAAATAAAACCTGGAAAACTCATTTCCTTTCTTCCCTAAGACAGAGAAAGGTATTTCTTTTTTGATTTTATAATTTTATAAACAAGAAATAAAACTTATTGAAATTAAACAATCTAATATACTAAACACACATATATCTAACTATACTTATATCTAAACTAAACTACTAATAATATACTAAACAAACATATGACAAACTGACCTGGAAGCGCTCCCAATTTGTCCTGTGTATGATGACTTCGAAGCTAGTCGGAGGAAGGAAACTCGCACCGGATGATCCAGAAGCTTCTCGTAAACGATAGGTTGCAATGCTCTTTAAGTTGTTTATAGGACAAACAAGACATAAAAAATCATAACAATTGTATGATTATAAATCTCTGCAATAAGGGAAACCTGTTATGCAAAAACTTATACTTAATAATCCAACTTATGAAGAAGAGAAATCTGTCATTCACAAACTGAATCAAGCAACTGCTATGTTTTTTAAGTGCTGGAAGAAATCAGATATGGATTATATGGATTAAATCTTATCATTTGCAAAAGACTAAGATAGCTAAAGTAGTCATTAACCAAATGAAAATTGATACACATAAACATGAAACAAAATATTGATATAATGAAAAGCTAAAGCTGTAACAGAACATCAAATTCTGTCTCAGTTTGTATTAAAATTCCATATCCTTGTTCTCCCACGAATGAGGATGATGTTATTACAAAAATAATAAGTATTTATAAGTTTTTCCACAGGGTAAAACCTCTTTGTGGATAGTATCAAACTGTTTACATAATCTGGGAAAATATTCCCAAGATCAACTAAACTAGGAAACTAAAATGAAATTAAAATATCCAAATATCCTCTAAACTATCCATGAAATCCC
>ML825471.1:1977-31692 GCA_009831015.1 Picea engelmannii | reverse complement strand
TATCCCTTCATTTGTTGGATAATAATAAAGGAAGGACCTGGCAATTTCTCTGGTGGACGTAGCCCACACTGGGTGGACCACGTAAATCTGTGTCTCTCTTGTATTGTGTGTCTTCTGTGTTTTGTTTCTGCATTTGTTTTATTTTATTGCTCCGCGATCCTGTTTTTCTAACAAATATAACCAAAACATTCACCACAATAACACTGAAATGATATAAGAATAACAACAAAAATATCACTTTGAATCTGAAAGCAATGTTCACAAGCCTCTTTGAGGGGGCAATCTCCAGTTGAGCATATCTCTATTACAATAGTATCCAAGCTAGGGTTCTCATACCCTCAACTCCTATTTATACGAAAAAGAAGCATCTAGAAGAAGATCCTTCTAGAAGCAGAAGATTCGATTTGGTATTCTTACATCCGCCTTATTCTATTTTATTGAAAGGCCTTATTAATATTGACCTTCATTACATCCGAATATATTTTTCTACCTATGTGCAGGTTAGGACCCTAACATATCACTTAGCTTGGACAATTTCTAGAAGGCATGGTGAACATGAGCATGGAGCATGGATAGGATGAGTATGAATAGGATTATCCATTGTCGATCTCCTTTTCATCAATCTGTAACAATATAAAACAACTTGTTTCTCTTTTCATAGGCTTGTAATACAGATGATTGTGAGAATTTAGCAGTGTGTTATTGATCTGTAATTGTCACAAGGAACCAGTTAAGTATAAGTAGTCTTCCATTCTATAAAGATAAAAATGCACAGTAGTCTTATAACACACACAGTGATGTCAGCAGTATACAATTTAGCATACCAATACAAACAATTGTTGATATAATAGCCCAGGATATTGTAAAAACAATATGACATATTTTTTTACAGATATTCTACTTCCTCTTCTCATGGATTGTAATATAGATGGAAGTGTTTATCATTTGTCATCTCAGGAAACCCCTCCCCCACTCCTAAGTATTGTGACACCTCACAATCAAAGATATAGGGAACCAGTCAATTCTCCCAATAGCCTAAGATTTACAGTTTTCCAAGTGTAGAGATAAATTTCACACATTAGTATGACAAGATGGTTAAAATATGGCCCCACATGTAGGACAGAACATCCTACATATAGTTAAGAAGAGGTAGGTGAGAGAGTCTTAGGATTGTATTAAAGTTAGTTCCCAATGGCAGAGTGATGGATTTCATTTACCTTTTCTTAACCATGCATACTTCTTTTCAGCTTTTCCTACAAGTAATGTCGTACATCAAGACAAGTTTTAAGATTTAGGAATTTTATTTATTGTTTGTCATATCATCACCCTCGCTAGGTAGAATGCCCCATTGCCATCAATCCTATTCAGTACTCCGACGGGTTTACCTACTCATACCATAGGCCGGTACCCGCTTCCAGTAGACCTAATCAGTATACTGACGGGTTAGCCTCTTACACCCTTTTATAGCAGAGACTGGTCCACCATCTTTTAAGATTTTTGTATAAAGATTGATTTTTGCAAGAAGATGGGGAGGCGACTCTGAAAATTTGTATTTAGGACTAGGATGGTATTTAAGTTAGAGGATGACTCTTCTTTATGTATTCCTTATAGATTGTCCTGATGTAAGGGATACTTAAGTGGGCGTATCCTATCTAAAGATATGGTATAATCAAGCATTTTTAGTTTGTAGTGGATGGTACCATTGGAAAAGAACAGAAAGGTATCTTTAGGCCCTACTCACTTTCTTATTTTTTTAAAGTTATATTGATTTTTCCATGGCTAACCACTAATCAAACCTTCTTTCTACTCTTTCATAAAGATACTTTAGTCACCCACTCTGGGCTCTTGGGGAAATTGTACGAGTAACCTCTAGGTTTGATAAGACAAGGTGTCACTTCCTTATATCCTCTAGTGGTGGAGGTTATGATCAACTTCCATTAAAGATGTCTTGAGATAAAGGAAGATAGAAAACTTGAAAAAAATGGCTAATTTACAGCAAGCAATTTCTAAGCATAACAAAAATTCATTATCCAATTGATGCTTAAGAAGACAACAAAGTTCAAATATAGCAACATCTTCCGAATTAAAATGCTTCCCTTTTTGTCTCCTTGAAGTTGTCCACTTGTGGTGAAATAAATACCTACAAAGATCTCTAAAATTCTTTATGAGCAAAAACACACTTTAAATTATTTACATATGTACAATCAGAATTCAGAAAAAGTTTCAAGAATAGGGGGAGGGAGAAGAAACTTCCCCATCCACCAAGTCCAATGCCTTGTCGACTAACATGACCCGTAGAGAATCTTCTTTAGAAATGGGTCGGTGTTAAAGTTTAATTCGGTGTCCATTCACTATGAAAGAGACTTGTCCATCATCAACTATTTTTATCTTAACAGTCCCATTACCATACACGGTAACTACCTCATAAGGACCCAAACATCGAGTGGTAAGTTTACCTTTAAAAGTTTTGAATTGGGAATCAAACAATAAATCCCAATCACCAAGTTGAAATTGTTTTTTTTTGATAAATTTTTCATGCCACTTGCTCCTCTGGTTTTGAACTAACATTGTTCGTTGGATAGCATCTTGTTGAATCTCATCCAATTGGTTCAATTGTAGGGCTCATTTTTTTTCTGCCTCATCTAGTTCTAATCCCAATTTTGAAGTAATACGAAAAGTCCTTCCTTGGAATTCAATTGGTAGAAGTAATTGTTTTCCATAAACTAGTTCATATGGGGTATGCCCAGTGGTGTTTCTCAAGGTGGTATGATATGCCCACAAAGCGTCTGGAAGTCTATCAGCCCAATATTTATGGTGTAATTGGACAGCTTTTGTTAAGATAGTTTCCAAAACTTTGTTCGTTGACTCTACTTGGCCATTATATTGTGGGTGATGTTAGCGCTAGAAGTCACCTCCTGATTGTAGTAGAGGTAAGCCCAATACCCATCATTTTGTATGTCAGGGGGTCAAATGAACGCAAACTCAGGATTATATCGCTTTAACTCAGAAAAATGGGCTGGTATGTATAAGAAGATGAGGTCTTGATCTAAATTTGGTAAGTAAGTTGTAGTAAGGGTGAGTAGGGGGAATAACTTGAGGAGAATGAAGAGGTCTGTTGTGGACATCTGGTCTTCCAGCAACCTAAGGAGGAAAACCTCAGAAGACAAGACCCTCTTGGTTCAAAGATTTAGGGAAATCAATGAAATTATCACTAAACTGAAATCAAACATACATCACAATTAAATAACAAAAACTCGACTGGATCATCCATTCCCAAGTCATTTAGATTTGGAGGGAAAATACAATACAAGATACTGATTAAAACTAGTCACGATGTCCCTGTGATCAAACCTACATCACAAAAACATAACTACCCTCGACTGGATCATCCATGTCCGAGTGTTCTAACACAGTTGTTGCAGTGAAATGGAAGGAAACTGACTTACATTAAACAAGAAGTCTCAAATACAAACACATAACCAGAAGAACCAACGCTTCATTAAAACGTTATAATGCGGGAGTGTATCTCAACCATCAACCATAACAAAATATCAAAACTAACTATTTATACTCAAAACAACTCGCCACCACCAGGAGTGTGACCTGGCCATTACAATCAAAGCTTTGTGTCTACATCTTCTTCTATCAGTCTATACATGTATCCTTATATCATACATGAACTCAGATCAGTATGTGTTTTGCAGGAAAATTTTCCCTTATGAGTACCATGGACTGATGGCTTAGTCCCCTAGGCCAGACCATCCATTTATGGAGTGAAACGAGGTTTCAACAAACTCCCCCACTTTCATTAACTACTTTTATTGGGATTAGGATGAGGCATGACACCCTTGAATGTTCCAGGCAATCCTCGTGATTTCTTCGGGTCAATCCTGGTGTCTTGAAGCCACGCAAATCCTTTTATGTGACCAACACGGGTTCTTTCTGCCTTTGACATAGCTCTTTTCCATCGCTCCATGAAACCTCGGGCTATGACCATGGGCCTAACTATTGGGCACTTCGTAATTTCTCATTTCGTGAACCTGTGTCGTGCTCTATGAAAAAAACCCTGAGTCATGAAATCACGACTTCTTAGATCAGGTGCCATGCACCCCTTTGAATTGGACAGGCCAGATAAATATCAACACTTCGACATTTCAGAATTTTCAGGCTTGGGAAATTTGTGCGTCCCTCACTTGATTTTTCCCAAAATGACTTTCTCCGTAGTTCAGATCTGATGCCACGCGTCCTGCTGGATCGAACAACTCCTTCTGATTTTGGGTTTCGGGAGTTCAAATATTTGACAAACAAATTTAACAATGTTTTGAACTCCCGATTCCATGATTATTATTCACCGTTGATCTCTCATAATGAGATCTACAGCCCATATTAAATATTTTCCCAACCTTATATCTCATGCCTTTGCCTCGACATTAAACTTCAGGCAACTCTCAGATTCCAAATACCCGTGAACTATCAGTCTGAAATCCACCTTGGATCCCAGCCACTGAAAACTAATCTTTCTCACTCGCTTGATTTGAGGCCATATTAGACCTCTCTAAGTGATGTGTGTTTTGCTTATGGTTGTGGCCTATGTAAGTAAAACTCAGGCGTCTGGCTTAGGGATCGGGAAAGAAAATGGATTAGTGACAGATGTAGAAAGGGGAGTGACTAACCTCAGAGAAAACAAAAATCTTGGGGTCGATACGTCTCAGGTATGACTACACAAAACAAAATTTCACTTAAACGATCGAGGGAAAACACAGAGAAAAATACCAGCTGAAAGGGAAAAACTTTATATTTGGTCAGTGAAAAGGAAAGAGATAGGGAAAAATTACTAGCTTAGGTAGAAACCACAAACCCACAAGACTCTGAAAATTTTATGTTATAACATTTGGCTCCATAGGGGATGGCATGCTCCCTACGAGCTACCAAGAATGTGCAACTCCAGTGCCTTAGCTTTGGGTTACGGGGTCTCTTATCGAAAACGAAAAAATAAACATAAAAAAAAAATAGGAGTGGTATCTACAGTGGTGGAATGTCACTCACAGCCTAAACAAAATATTTCTTCAAAAAATTCCCATTTACAGGGCCACCAAAAACTTCAAATCCCTCCAAATTCCGCAACCTGTAAGTATTATTTGGAAATACCTCAGAGATTTTGAAGGGCCCAATCCACAGGGCTTCAAATTTACCATGTTTTCCCTTGTCCTATTTGGGTGCATCCCATTTGAGTACTAGATCTCCCAGCTAGAAATCCTCTTTTCTTAATTTCCTGTCAAAATCCTGCTTGATCCTCTATTGATGCTCGTGTGCTTTGTCCATTAGTTTCTCTCTAGTCTGTTGCACTTCTACCAGTTGTTGTATTCTTCTGATCATATCAACGAGCTCCTCTTATCAACGAGCTCCTCTTGGTAGTCTTGGAAGAATTTTTCCACGGGAAAGGAAAGTTGATAAGGAAATATGGCCTCCATTCCATACACTAGTTGAAAAGGAGAGACACCAAGAGATCTCTTTGTGGTCACTCTATCAGCCCACATAGAAAATTTGAGCTTTGAATCCCATGCTTTCTTGTTGTCCTCTAGCAATATTTTGATGATCTTTATAAGGCTCTTGTTAGAGGACTCTACCAGCCCATTCCCCTAGGGGTAGTACGGAGTTGAGTGAATCAATGAAATTCCAAACTGTTCACAAAACTGGATCAATGGTTTGAACTTGAAGGATGTAGCGTTATCATTGATGATTCTATTCAGACAACTAAAACTTGCTATAATATCTTCCAGAAAACCAATGGTTACCTTGTGCGAAGCATTCCTTGTGGGGATAGCTTCTATATGCTTGGTGAAGTAATCTGTTGCAATCAATATCCACCTATGTTGTCCACTTGAAGCAGGATGAATTTCCCCAATAAATTCTAGGACCCATTGCTGAAAGGGTCCTGAAGCTACCACAGTCTTCAATGGAAAGGACTTGAGCTGCATATTTCTAGAGAATTTTTTATATTTAACACAAACCTTGATTTTTTCATAGACATCTGCGAATAGAGTAGGCTAGAAATATCCATCCCTGATAATTTTATAGGTTGTAGTTCTCCAGAAATGATGCCCCCCACATATGCTATCATGAAAATCAAACATAATCTTTTGGGCTTTTGATGGGTCTAAACATCTCAAAAGCACTAGCAGAGGGTCCTTCCAATACAAGACCTGGTCAATAAGGAAATATATAATTTCTTTGAGCTTAAGATCTCTTGCCTTGTTTTCCCCTTACCATAAGGGGGCCTTAACTCCTACAGAAAGAATATGATGTCTTTGTACCAGATGCACTCTACCAATGGAGGGATGACTTGTGTGCATGTATGAGACAACTCAACTTATTGATTTCCTGAGTAGGTGTTGATGAAGTTAACCCCCAATGCTCTGCAATTAGATTCAGCCAATAGCTTGGCTAAAACTTGACCTTTAAATAGTTTGGTGGGATTTATTTCAAGATCAAATTCGAGGATTTTGGAAATCCACTTGCTCCTTCTTCCTTCTATGTCAGGATGAATGAGAATGTCCTTCATAGAAGATGAAGGAACATATGTAATAACTTTTGAATGCAGGACATAGACTCTAAAAGCCTTGAGGGATTTCACCAAAGAAGAGACCTATTTTTCCATGATGTCATATTTTATCTCTGCATCCCTCGGTGCTCTGATGAAAAAGGAAATAGGTTGCTCCAACCCTTCAGCATTCTTTTGCAATAAAATAGCTGCAACTGTATCAAAAGAGGCAAAGGAAAAAATCAGAAAATCCTTGGAATAATCAAGATTGATTAGCATAGGTGCCTCGGTCAATGCCTTCTTCATTTGGTTGAAGGATTCTTTGAACTCAGCAGTCCATTTTACTTCATTCCCCTTCCTGAGCATAGTTGTGATATAATTTACCAATTCAAAAAAATTTGAAACAAACCTTCTTAGAAAATTATTTTTTCCCAAGAAAGAGTGGACTTCCTTCATGGTTCTAGGAAGTGACAAGGTTTGAATAGCTTGTACCCTGCTTGAATCAATATGGACCCCCTTTGCTGATACCATGTGTCCTAACAATTTTCCCTCTTTCATGGAAAATAAAGACTTCTTGGGATTTATGGAGAGACCAAACCTTCTTCATTTCAAGAAGACCTTTCTTAGATGATAACAATGCCCTTTATCAGACCTGGAAAAAACTGTAATGTCATCCAAGTAGATGACTACAAAATTATCCTTTTCTCCAATGAAGGCAATGTCCATAGATCGTTGAAAGGTTTCTCTCATGTTCATCAATCCAAAGGGAATTTTGGCATACATGAAAGTGCCCCAAGGAGTAGTGAAGGTCATCTTTTCTCTGTCTTCAGGAAGGATAGAGATTTGATTGTAGGCAGAAAATACATCAATCATGGAAATAATGGATGCACATGTAACTCTCCGCAATATGTGTTCCATCTTTGGCAAAGGATAATTGTCCTTCTTAGAGCTTCTGTTCAGGTTCCTGAAATCAACACATAGTCAGATTTATCCATTCTTCTTCCTTACAGGGACCAGGTTGGCCACCCATTCAAAATATCTCAAAGGGACAATGATTTGGGCATACAGTAGATTCTTTACTTCCCTTTCCATAACAGGTAGAAGCATAGGATTTATTTGTCTTAACTCCTGCCTAAATGGTTTGGCCTCCTCTTTTAATAGGATCCTATGCTCAATAACATTGGTGTCACATGTTCTGAGCTCTTCATATGTCCATGTGAACACATCAACAAATGCCTTTATCAGCTTAGTGTATTCGACCCTTTGTTCCCTTGACAAGATGCTTGACAACATGAAAAAATTTGGATCCTCCTTCGTACCAATATTGCACTCARCTACATCAACATCCTCATTTGAAATTTTACCTTTTACTGCCACATCATTTCTGTCAAATAGTCTTTCCAAAGGGACTAGTCCCTTTGGGATATGATTTCTGGGCAACTGGACAATATGATGATTAGYAATTTTCTTCATAAAAACATCAGCATGAGGATTTATTTCAGAATCAGGRTCTTGATCAATGTGTAATGCAGAAAACTCATCAACAGTCTCCAGGAATATTTTGATCTCAAGATCATCCTCAAACACTTTCCAGTGTTTAACATTGYAGTTATAGAGGGTCTGAATTTCACTTMTACATCATACTTGAGCTTAGGTGGCAAGGGAACTCTGAAATTACTTGCTGAGACAACTTGTTAGCCCTTGACCAAGTTTTGAGGAACACTTGGTCATATTTGACCATTTTTGGACATCGACACCCTATCAAAGATGGAGCGCCAGGAAAGCAGATATCACGGGATATCAGCCCACTTTTGGGGCCCTTTTAGGGTTTTGGGTTAATGTAATGGGAAATGGATATCATCCCATGGGTTTACCCATGTTTTAGGCCTATGATGTAAAGTATAAATAAGTATATAGGCAATGTAAGAAGTGTTGATGGCTTAGTGCTAGTAATTAGATCTATTTGATCGAATGTAAATGCTTTGTGCATGATTGTAAGAGGCTTACAGACCTGAGTGCAAGTGTTGTAAGTGTTGAGTGCACGGATTGTAAGAAGGCTATGTGCTAGATCTACATGGGGAAGGAGGATCTGGCGAGGTGCGCATAGATCTCCTGTGCTATGCAGAGTACAAGTTAAGCTCTGTGTTGTAATCAGATTGACCAAAGCTAATAAAGGAGAAGAAGACTTCGTGGAAGTATCCCTAGGGTGGGGATGAACCACATAAACCTGTGTGTCATGCTTTGTGTTGTTGCTTCCTTGTGTTTTCACTATCTTGCTAAGAGATCTTCCATGATTAGATAGATTTGATTATGCTTTGTGATTCACTAGATGTATATGAATAGCATATATGATGTGTATGAGGGTGCTTAGTGTTGATATACAGGATCTAATATGTTTTGTTGTTTCTAAGCATTGAAATATCTTATATATGAGCAAGTCCTGTGATGTTATGTCTTATCTGCAAAGTACAATAAGGGTGATTAAGTGATGAATGAACGATGCTAAGTGCTCTGTAAAGGATATAATCACATATATGTGTCCCAGCTAAGGTTGCAGACACCTGAGTCTTGCAACCACCCCTGTCTCTACCTTGTGTGAGACTTCATCTGCTTCACAGGTGTTGTCGAAAGGGCCAGTAGTTAGGGCTTTGTTGGTGTGCTCTTGAGCGTTGAACCCTGGGTCTGCCCCTGTGCCAACAAATGGTTCCATTGCCGAGACCTGAAACTGTGATTGTTGAGAACTAAGGAAGAAGAAACTTTGTGCAAAAGAAAGATCTGTGTGTAGATCTGTTGCCTTGGTGCATAGATTTTTACTCGACCTATGAAGCTTTGTGTTAGGAATAAGGTCAGATTTGAAGAAAGGAAGATCAAATCCAAAGAAAAGAAGTGAGATATGAATACTTTGTGCCAAGAAAAGTAAAGGTGGGAATTTCTGAAAGAAAGAAGTTAGATCTGTAGAAAAGAGGTAAGATTTGTAAGCTCTGTGCTCTAATAAAGGTAAGAATAGTCAAAAGTTTTTAGATCTAAAAGCTTTGTGCTCTGTAGAAGTAAGATAAGTGAAATTTTTGTTTCTAAAGAATGGATCTAGGTATGTTTGATAGATTTTGTCCTAGCTTCAAAATTAGGGCATTAATAGATGAAAGAAAGTTTGATATGAATAGATTTGATAAGTATAATGATAGATATGTTATACCTATGCATAGAAAGAATGTCTGGACTAACAAGTGGATGCAGGATCCTAGAAAGAATTTTGTGCAGGTTATCTACCATGATCCTTTTGCGCAGTACAGAAGAAGTTGGGGAACATTTAAACGAAAGAGAGGGTTAACCCTCTGTTACAGTTGCAGAATATCGGGACATCTTGCTAAGGAATGCCCTGGTGGAATACCTAGTTGTCTTTGTTGCAAATATTTGGACCATGAAGTGTTGGATTGCCCTAGAATTATTGATAATCTTGAAAGAATGAATCTGAATGAATAAAACCCTAAAGAAGATCCAGAAATAGTAGAAACTCAGAAGGAATCAGAAAAGATATTGCTACAGATGAAAGACACCTTGAAATGATCATTGACATGTTAGGCTATCAGAGATATTGAAAGAAAAGGAGTAAGTTGAAGCAAGAATAGGGGACTTCGACATTGACTATATTCTTGATGAAGAAATACAAGTGAACATTATGCCAGAAAGAACTTGGGAAGCTATAGGAAAACATGCCATGATCCCTTCCCTAGGAGGAACAAGTTTATTCGGAGGAAATCTAGTAAACCTATGTGGAAGGATCGTCCGGATACCTATGACTGTCAATGGAACTTCGATAGAGGAAGACTTTGATAATATTAAATTTGTTGAAGACAGTGCCCCGTTTACCATGCTCATAGAAAAACCTTGGATTGATAGAGAACAAGTCAGATGAAAATAGGAAGAAGAAGTTTTGGAACAGAAGAAGCAAGAGTTAAAAGACTTTATGACCAGAAGGATCATGCACTTGATTGAAGAATAGAAGAGCAAATCATAGATATTTAATACTAGCAACTCTGATGTCAAGGCTAAGAGAACACTAGAGGATCCGCAGAAGATTGAGTTACTTATTTTCGATACAGAAGAAATATTATCCAGGAACCCTAGGAAAGACTTTCAACAACGCGAAGTAACTAATACCATAGAAGATAAGCATCAGAATGGTAGAAGCATTACTGAGATGAAGCTCACTGGGAAGAATTCTAGAAAGTTAAGAAAGAAAAGGGTTAATACTGTAAGGTTACAACATGTTCTAGAGGATACTTCGCAGACAGAAAAATTGCAGAATTGGAACTTCGCCGAGATATCAGAACAACGACATAGAGTACTTCACCATGATGAAGCAATATAGTTGTTGGGGCCGATATATCCATTCGAATTCCGCTCCAAATGGGTAGAAAAGCAATAAAGGTTCGTCATCCACCCGTTGAAAAGAACCATAACGGGTCAAACAAGAGTTAATGAAGGATCATAACCGTTGCCAGCAAACTATTACTAAGTTTCCCTACTTATTCCATCATGCCATGCACCGAGAATACTTTTTCTAAGTGAGAATTTGGGCACAAAACTTGAGATTAACTCACCCTGAGATCGTTGCCTTGTTCCCATACTATTCACTATAGTCTCTGAATTCCTTTCGCACCTGAGCTAGCTGACCAAAGCTTGTATGTCGGACGAGCTCAACGTTGCTGAGAAAATCATTGAAGAAGTTTTAATTGACTTAATTAATGAGAGAGTCATGTTGGAGAAAGGAATGTCTATAGGTGTACAGGAATCGTCCTCAGGAGCATTGCCAGCTTCTTCCTCCACTACTCAAGCAGGACCATCCCGACTGCCTTCGGAAAGACGATCTAAACTCGGAAACGACTTTGCCACTGTGAAGATGATCCCAAGTATCTTGCCTAAGTATATCCCACCACTAAGCGGCATAGTGAATCGAGACATTGTACCCAGAGACTTCGACTATGTTGTGATCACTGCGTACCTCCCGAAAGGGGTGCGTGTAGTTCATGCTGACCAGGATAAACTCACAATGCTTAAATTTAGTGATTTTAACCTTGGAGATCGCAAGGTTTACAGTATAATATCCCCGCACAAGTACTTAACTATCACAAAAGGAAGGAACCCAAAGATTGTACCTCAACAATGGACCCATAACATTGTGCAGTTAACCCTCCTCAATGTAATGAATATTCCTCATTTTGGGAGGCATCAGGAAGTGAATGCATGCGTCACATTGTTGTTGTCCTGCTACCACAGAGGATACTTATGGTTGGACTGCCACATCATTGTGGATTCGATTCTGATCAGTCAGATCACAGGGCTAAGCATGCAGGGCCCTAACCTACATGAGTTTTACCCTGGGAAGACCGTAGATCGCGCTCTCACCCAACGAATAAAAGACACATACGGCGATATAGAGAAGGGCACGCGAGGTTACAAGGTAGCCTCCATTGAGAACATAGCAGTGCACCTCGGGTTCCAGCTAATCATAGGGAAGTTAGTCCACAAGAACAGACCCACACAGGTGACTGGATTTGTAGTTGACCTCGCAGGGAAGTGTGAAGAGGGACTACAAATGAACTGGGAAAAATGCCTTGTAAATAAACTAGAGCTTGATTGCAGACAAGTGCAAGACCAAGGGTATGACTTCCACTTTAGTTGGTTTCTCATACTCATCGCTTTCATCTCTTAGGAGCTACCAGAAGGTGCCACTTTTCCAGAGATAGAACCCTTCAAACCACTAGCCGCAAAGTTCTGTACGTTGTGGTACTCCAGTGACATGAACAAGCAGTGGCAGTCCAATGTCATCTTCCACGCTTATTACAACCAATTAAAGAATGCAATCTAGTCTACACTGCGCCTCACACCAAACACACTTCATAGGTTTAGACCTTTGATCAAGTTTAGCGTAGACCGCCACTTCACCTATATCACAACGCGCGCGGATGAGCACAAACAACAACTCCAGTCATACTATAAGTTGACAGAAGAAGACTTGGAGTAGATTACCAAGGAATGGTCGGTGGACATCCTTGTTCCAGCGGACCCCGCAGAGATGTCTGACGTGGATATCCCTAAAGCTATGTCGGATACACCTAGACCACACAAGACTAAGAAGGATTTGGAAGTTCAATATATCCATAGCACATCCACGAAGACTACTTCGATCTCACCTGCAAAGGGAGGTGATGGTGAAGAACTAGGTGGCACAGAAGTTGAGCAAAACAAAGGTGATGTTACTTCGACTAGAGAGGAGGAGGATCCCTCCAAGAAAAGGAAGACTACCCCACCAAATCCCTCATCCTAAAAGAAATATAAGGCCACCCAAAATACGTTTAAGACTACGCTCACACAAGATGACTTTGACTTCTTAATCGCTGCGCTAAATGATGCCTCACTAGAGATCGCAAAAAAGAAAGAAGCGAAGCAAGAGGAGGTATTCAGCCAAATCAAGGGTGAACTTCAAGAAGTGCAGCAGTCACTCTAGTCTAGTAGAGTAGTTTCTATAGCACCCTTGACAATTGAAACAACAGGAACAACTGATGAGCCCACCCAGTTACGCCAGATCGCCGAGAAAGTCGAAGCTCACCTTCGATGAGCTCAAGAAGATACAATGCAAGCCACCCAGGCTTTGGCACAAGTATAGAGTGCACATATAATACAAGAGAGGAAGGAAGAACAGGAAAAGATTGCCCTAGAAGTGAAGTGGGAGGAGGAAAAAGAATAGTTAAAGCAGAGCAAGGACCAGTTGCTAGCAGAGCAACTTGAAGTACAGGAAAGAGTTCACAAAGCACTTCGCTCTGTGACAGTCATTGAAGTGAAAATTGAAGAACGTGTCCCATAGCAGGTGGCACAACTTGAAGAAACAATCTAGCAACTTCATCAGCGCATCACATATCTGGAACTTCGTACCGTGCCCGAGACTCCACAAGAAGTAAGAGATTTGAGGGAAGCAACTTCTCATAGCGTAGTTGGACAATTAAAAACCTTGGCTTTGGAATGTAAGCAGCTGAGCACTAGAAGTGAATAGACTTATGAGAACCTCATAGAGAACCCAGAATCATAGACATTAGAAACACAGCTCCAAGAAGCAAAGCAGTATGCAGATACGATATAGGTGCAGCTGAAGGCCTTGACCCCAGTCGAGAGAATGAAACGATTTCCAGAACAACGAACCACACAACAACAGGTACACGTGTTGCAAAGTAAAGTGATGGAAGTCTCTCAATGACTTTAACCACTCCAAGAGAAAGCATGTCAACTGTTCACTGAAGTTGAGAGCCAGGTAGCTGAGCTTGAACGGGTTGTCATCACTGCAGAACAATGCATGGAAGGACCAGTAAATGATGCAGTGATATAGGAGTTCACTGAGAAAGAGGTTGTCACACTACAATAGGTTGAACTAGCTCGGGCCAAGCTCGAGACATTTGAAGTGGAGCTGATCAGACCAGAGTGTCTCGGGATGAATCACAGGTGAGTGTTGGGGGCCTGTTGGCCCTTGACCAAGTTTTGAGGAACACTTGGTCATATTTGACTATTTTTGGACATAGACAACCTGTCAAATATGGAGCGCCAGGAGAAGCAGAGATCACAGGATCTCAGCCCACTTTTGGGGCCCTTTTAGGGTTTTGGGTTAATTTGATGGGAAAGGGATGTCCTCCGTGGGTTTACCTATGTTTTAGGCCTATGATGTAAAGTATAAATAAGTATCTAGGCAATGTAAGAAGTGTCGATGGCTTAGTGCTAGTAATTATATCTATGTGATCGAATGTAAATTCTCTGTGCATGATTGTAAGAGGCTTGCAGACCTAAGTGCAAGTGTTGTAAGTGTTGAGTGCACAAATTGTAAGAAGGATCTGTGCTATATCTACACGGGGAAGGAGGATATGGCGAGGTGTGCGCAGATCTCATGTATTATGTGGAGTACAAGTTAAGCTCTGTGTTGTAATCAGATTGACCAAAGCTATAAAGGAGAAGAAGACTTTGTGGACATATCCTCAGGGTGGGGGTGAACCATGTAAACCTGTGTGTCATGCTTTGTGTTGTTGCTTCCTTGTGTTTTCACTATCTTGCTAAGTGCTCTGCCATCATTAGATAGATTTTCTTATGCTTTGTGATTCACTAGATGTATATGAATAGCATATCTGATGTGTATGAGGATGCTTAGTGTTGATCTACAGGATCTAATATGTTTTGTTGTTGCTAAGAACTGAAATATATTATATCTGAGCAAGTCCTGTGATGTTTTGTCTTATCTTTGAAGTACAATAAGGGTGAATAAGTGATGAATGAACGATGCTAAGTTCTCTGTAAAGGATATAATCATAGATCTGTGTCCCAGCTAAGCTTGCAGACACCTGAGTCTTGCAACCACCCCTACCTCTACCTCGGGTGAGACTTCATCTACTTCACATGTGTTGTCAAAAGGGTCGGTAGTTAGGTCTTTGTTGGTGCGCTCTTGACCATTGAACCCTAGGTCTGCCCCTGTGCCAAGACAGCTAGAGAATTGGCCATGGAATTCTCTTCTCTTGGCATGAAAGAAATGTTGAAATCTAAGAAAAAATTGTCAACTAGATCCTAGACTTTATTTCTGTAACTTCTAAGTCAAGGGTGCTTGGCCTGATAAATATTTCTAATCTGATGGAGAATTAACCGGGCATCCCCAAACACTGATATCTCTTTAATTCCCATGTCTTTTGCAGCCCTCAAACCCAAAACAAGAGCTTCATACTCTACCACATTATTCGTAATTTCAAATTCTAGCTTGTGACAGAGGTATAATTTCTTGAACAGGTGAAACAAAGACCACTCCAACACTAGCACCTTCTCTATAAGAGGCTCCATCAAAGAAATTTTTCCAAACATAGGTAATCGGAGGAGAATCTTTAGATAGAGTAGGGGGCTACTTTTTTATTTCAAGAGGGGGCTCGTGGACACCGGTGAGCTGCAACAAGTTGGATCCTAAATCAGTATCAAGGGAAAAAATAGGATGGTTGGTGGGGTCATATTCATCACTGATAATGTAGGCCAACTGAGCTTCCTTGTAAAATCTTCTATGCTTCCCCCCGAACACAGGAATGGTAGCATATGTGAGGTCCATATGCAATTTTCCTCCATGTCTCCTTATCTAAGATCTTGACAACAACATGCCAAACTTGGGGGGAACATCAACCAACACGATATCCATGACCAAACTTTTCATGGGAAACTGAAACAAGGTCACGACCAGATCTTTCATGACCCCAAGACACTGTACTTTCCTAGAGTCAAAAGAATACAAATCATGGTAAGTCTTTTTGATTTCTAATCCAAGTTCATCCATGACATATTTGGGCATGAGATTATGAGAAGCTCATGATTCCATCAAACAATTCTGCAACACCTTGTCATGTATGTTTAGAGATGTATAGAAGGGAGGAGATGGATCATCTCTACCTTCTATCATGGGACCTAAAATGACTGCTGGATTTTCATCCTGAAGATTTATTACATATGAGGAGTGAGGTGCAGGCTTGAACTACAACAGTTTAGAGAGGGATTTTTTGAAATCTTTGTGCTTAACCAGATCTGAAAGGGGTACAGGGATCCTAATCTTTTGAATTTCATTCTCAAATTTAAAGTAGGAGGGGGTTTTTAGAATTTCCCTCACTTCTGGGACATGACCTTTGGCTATTGGTGAGGGGTTCTACGTTTTCTTTTCCTTTCTTATTTTCGCTACGTCTTTAGCATGCTTATCTGTTTTGGAAGGATGATTAGGGATGTTAGAATTCCCTTCTTTCTTCTTAGACCTGAGGTTATATTTATTGCAACTACTATTGGCCTTCTCCCCTTTACTCAACTCATTTATTTGGCCTTCCATGAGGGACTCCTCGTATGCAGATTGGGTCAAATGGGGAAATGAGGAGGTGTCTCCAAGACAATGGATTTCAGGATCAAGCTCTTCTTCCTCTACTTCTTTATCAGCAACAAGGTTATTTTGGAGAGGGGTCTAGATTTTATGATCATCCCTCTCTCTGTTGCGAGGCTCTCTTGGGACTAACTGAGGGGCATTATTTTGTCTTCTGAAATTACCTTTGTTATCATTATTTTGGGCATTCTTATAACTCTGCTTCCCTTCAAATTTCATCTTTTCCATCTCTGCAAAAAGATATTTTACTATCTTGGTTAATTCATCTACTTGAGGATGGGATGTAGAGGAACTTGAGGTTGAAGCTTCGGATCTCCCCCTTCCCCGGTCTCTATCAGCCTTATTCCTAAGTCTGTCAACCACCAACACATTGGACTCTACTTCCAGGGCTGCATCTTGTATATGAGACAAGGAGGTATCTCTTCTCTCTCTTAACAGGAGGCAGAAATTAGGGCCGAAAGCGCTAGCATAAGTAATTTTAGCAGAGGCTTCTGTAGGTTTTATCTTAGCAGGGATCTTATTGTACACTTTTTTGAATATTTTGGAGAAGTCAGAGACAGACTCTCCCTCTTTTATTTTTAGGGACCCAAAATCTATTATATAATACATAAAGTCTTTTTTATCCCCCCATTGTCTCAACAAGACATCATCTAAAGCCTCAATCCCAGCAATGGATCCATGGGTCAACCCCCTAAACCATTTCCAAGCCTCACCATCAAGTCTATGGACAAAGACTCTCATCCATACATCCTCCTTTTCAATATTTAGATTGTCTGCATAACTATAGAAGGAAGCGAGGTGTTCTTCAATAGTTATGTATTCTTCTCCTATGAATTTGGGCATGTATTTCAGGTAGTCTCCAGCAAGGAGAGCATTCATTGGCTGAGGTAATACCAGAGGGGCATATATTGAAGCCACTATGGAATCCATCCTATTCCTCAGGAGATTGGCACCTGCCATAGTGATGATAGCTAGAGGAGAACTAGGAGGAGAAGGAGTTCGAATCGGAGAGAGTGGAAGTGTTATTCTGGGAGAAAAGGGGACTGACTGAGTGTTGGGGGAAAAGGTCACAGGGCTCGCAGGAGCAGAGGTTTGGATTTCTATAAATGCAACGACTCTAACAGGGGAAGGAGTGGTAAAACCTGAAGTGGGGAAATATTATGATGTCATGGGTTTAAACCATGTTCAACTTCAAGGGAGATAGGAGTGACAAGGCTTCCTCCCTCCAATCCCAGGCCAGGAGGGGAGAAATCAGCAGGAACACTCCCAAACTGTAAACTTCGGGAAACTCCAGCAGATGGTATAATAGGAGAATGAGAAGTACATATTGGCGTTTCTATAGGAGAATAATGAAAATTACAAGAATCACCTAGTTCAGCAGTAGAAGTACCCTCCTTAAGGGTCTTTTGTCTTCTGATAATTTTCTCTGGATTAGCTTCAGGTGTCACTAAAGGAAATTGTGGAGTGGACCTTGTGTGTCTTCCTATGGAAGTCAGAAATGAAACAGTGGAGTCACCAGGTGCGAAAATTCAATCTTCAATGGTTTTGATATCTAATGCACCTTCAGAATCATAAGTTCGTTGTCGTTCTATCCCAAGGAAAATCTTCAATTCGTCCCTGGAAACGACGCCATAAATGTTAGCACTAGAAGTCACATCTTTATTGCAGCAAAGGTAATCCCAGCAACCATCAGTTTATATGTCACAATGAATAAATTTAAAGGGGGTCTAATGGACGCAGACTCGGGATTATATTGCTTTAACTCAAAAAACTAGACTGGTATGTATAAGAAGATGAGGTCTTGATCTAACTTTGGTCAGTAATTTGTAGTAAGGGTGAGTAGGGGGAAGAACTTGAAGAGAATGAAGAGGTCTATTGTGGACATCCAGTCTTCCAGCAGCCTAAGGAGGAAAAAATCAGAAGACAAGATCCTCTTGGTTCAGAGCTTTAGGGAACTAAATGAAATTATCACTGAACTGAAATCAAACATACATCACAATTCAATAACAACAACTCGACTAGATCATCCATGCCCAATTCATTCAGTGTTGGAGGGAAAATAAAACAGAAGAGACTGATTAAAACTAGTCGTGATGTCCCTCTAATCAAACCTACATCACAAAAACATAACTACCCTTGACTAGATCATCCATGCCCGAGTGTTATAACACAGCTGTTACAAAGAGACGAAAGGAAACTGGCTTACATTAAACAAGAAGTCTCAAATACAGAGACATAACTAGAAGAACCAGTGCTTCATTAAAACTTTACAATGCAGGAGCGTGGCCTAACCATCGACCATAAAAATATATTAAAACTAACTATTTATACTCAAAACAACTCGCCACCACCAGGAGTGTGACCTAGCCATTACAATCAAAGCTTTGTGTCCATGTATTCTTCTATCAGTCTGCACATGTATCCCTCTATCAGACGCAAACTCAGATCAGTATGGGTTTTGCAGAAAAAATTTCCCTTAGGAGTACCATGGGTTGACGTCTCAGACCCCTCGGCCAGACCTTCCATTTATGGAGTGAAATGAGGTTTCAACAACCTCCCCCACTTTCATTAACTACTTTGATTGGGATTGGGATGAGGCCTGACACCCCTAAATATTCCAGGTGATCCTCATGATTTCTTTGGGTCAATCCTGGTGTCTTGAATCCACGTAGATCCTTTTCTGTGACCAAAGCGGGCACTTTTGGCCTTTGACATAGCTCTTTTCCATCACTCCATGAAACCACAGACTATGACCATGGGCCTAAATATTGGGCGCTTTGAGATTTCACGTTTCGTAAACCTGCATCATGCTCTATGAAAAACCCCTCAAGTTGCAAAATCGCTACTTCTCAAATCAGGTGCCACGTGCCCCTTTGAATCGGACGACCCAAATAAATATCGGCATTTCAAAATTTTGGGGCTTGAGAAATTTTCACATCCCTCACTTGAGTTCTCCCGAAATGACTTTCTCCGTAGTTCAGAGCTGATGCCATGCATCCTACTGGATCAAACGGCTCCTTTTGATTTCGGGTTTCGGGAGTTCGGATCTTTGATGAACAACTTTAACAATGTTTTGAACTGTTGATTCCCGTGATTATTATTCACCGTTGATCTCTCATAATGATATCTACTACCCAGATTAAATCTTTGCCCGACCTTAGATCTTGGGCCTTTGCCCTGGCATTAAAATTTTGGAAACTCTCAGATTCCAAATACCCGTGAACCTCTGGTCTGAACTCCACCTTGGATCCCAGCCGCTGAAAATTGATCTTGCTCACTCGCTTGATTTGAGTCCATATCAGACCTCTCTAAGTGATGTGCTTTGTGCTCATGGTTGCGGCCTGTGTAAGTAAAAATCAGGCGTTTGGCTGAGGGCTCGGGAGAGCAAAAGGATCAGTGACATCAGTAGAAATGGGAGTGATTAACCTCAAAGAAAAAAAAAATATTGGGGTTGAGACCTCTCAGGTAGGACTACACAAAACAAAAGGTCACTTAAATGATCGAGGGAAAACACAAAGAAAACTACTTGCTGAAAGGGAAAAAAATAGATTTGGTCGGCGAAAAGGGGAGAGATAGGGAAAAATTACTAACTTAGGTAGAAACCACAAACCCACAAGACTCTGACAAGTTTATGTGATAACAAGTGATATGTAGAAGACTTACAATGCTTGATCCCATATTTTTCCATTAATTCCTTCATCAACTTAGAAGTGAATTGTGTGCCCTGGTCTGTAACAATCTCATGAGGAACACCAAAGCGGGTAAATGTGTCTTCATAAATGAATTCAATAACAGATTTTTTGGTATCCCTAAATAAGGATTTTGCCTCTACCCACTTGGTGAAATAATCTATACAAACCAGAATATAATTCTTCTTATGGGACATGGGTGAAATTGGTCCTACAAAATCAAGGGCACATTTCTAAAAATGTTCTATCATAACTTGGGCACGTAAGGGAATTTCATCAGTTGATGTGGGTCTTCCTATCCTCTGACAACTATCGCAACTTCTCACATATTCGGCAGCATCCTTAAAAATGTTAGGCCAATAGTGAGTTGAATGTAAAACCTTATATGGTGTACGTTTGTCGGAAAAATGTCCACCACATGCTCCATCATGACAACTTTGTATGATTTCAGGTATCTCATATTCCTAGACACATCTATGAATAATCAAGTCTGGTCCAATATGAAAAAGGTCATGGCCAACCCAGGACTAGTTAGCACTTTGCATGATAATTCAATGCTTTTCATGAAGCAACAAATGAGCTAGTAACGTTCTAGTAGCCAAATAATTTTCCATGTCTGCAAATCATGGGGTATTTATGGAGAGGGAAAAGAGATGCTCATCTGGAAAACTATCATCAACCAAAATACTATCACCCTCATTATTAATCCACAAAATAAAATCAGCTACTAAGTTCTCTTTTCTAGGTCAGTCAAGGATGGTGATATTGAACTCTTGTAATAACAGGAGCCACCTAGTTAATCGGCCATTGGTAATGGGTTTATTCATGAGAAATATAATGGCAGAGTGATCTGTATGTACGAATACCTCATATCCTGTGATATAATGGAGAAATTTATTGATGGCATGGACAAATGCCAAGAATTCATTTTCGTTAACTGTATAGTTTAACTCATAAGGGGACAAGTTCTTACTCACAAAGTTAATGGCATAGGATTGTTGGTCTTCTTTTTTTCCTAATACTCCTCCTATTGCAGTATCGGAGGCATCAATGGATATGTGAAATGGAAGGGCCCAATTGGGTCCCCTAAGAACTGGTGCCATAGATAATTTAGCTTCTAGAGTTTCAAAGGCGGTTTGACACTGCTCAGTCCAAAGAAAATCAACATATTTTGTAATCAATCCAAACATTAGTGCAACAATATTTGTAAAATTCTCAATAAATCATTGGTAGTATCCGAGCCCCAGTGATGATTTTAGGGGCTAAATTTCGCTCATGGGCTAATTTTCCATGGTTTTTCCCAAAAAAAGATTCGTTATTCTAAAAATTATTCGCCCAAATTCTATGGGATAAAATTATTTTACCTTAAAAATCGCCAAAATTTTATACAAACTATATATAATCCTTAGAAATTTGAATACTTTTAAAAAAATATCTCCAAACATTTATAGTTGGCATATGAAGGATTAGTAAGATTTGCCAAGGTTTCTACATTTTAAAATAATTTTTCATCCTTAAAATCATCCCTATATCCGGCATGTCCAAGAAATATTCTTACCTCTTTTTGAGTCTTTGGAGGTGGAATTTTAGCGATTATCTCAATCTTAGCAGGATCCACTTTAATCCCTTCAGATGAAACATGATTCCCTAATACTACTCCTTTAGTCAACAACATTTTACACTCTTCATGACTTGAGGATATATTCATTTATTGACATTTGATAAGGACTTTCTTTAGATTATCTAGGGATTCCTGATAAGTATTACCATATACTGTAAAATTGTCCATATACACTTCCACACAATCATGAGTGAGGTCAACAAATATCCCTAATACTGCTCGTTGAAATGTGGCAGGAGAATTACACAAACCAAATGGTAAGACCCTATAGGCATAGGTGCCCCAAGGACAAGTGAAAGTAGTCTTGTCCTGATCCTCAGGTGCTATGAGAATTTGGTTGTATCTGCTATATCCATCAAGGAAGGAAAAGTATCTCTTCCCTGACAAGGTATCCAAGACTTGATCAATGAAGGGAAGAGGAAAATAATCCTTAAGAGTGGCCTTATTAAGTTCCTGGAAGTCAACACAAATTATCCATTTTCCAGTTACTTTCTTTGGAACCACTACAAGCAGGGATACCCATTTACTGTCAGAGATTGGATAAATAAAAATGACATTCAATAGCTTCTATATTTCTTCTTTTACTATATCCTTTATTGTCATATTCATCCTTCTATGGTGTTGCCTAATAGGTGTTACTTCTTCCTAGGTATATATGTGATGAATGCATGTGTCGGGGTGTATACCCTTCATATTGGTATATTCCCAGGCGAATGCCCCTGATTGGTCTTTAAGGAAATTTACTAATTGTTCTTGTTGATCTACATCTAGTCTGGAATTTATATGTAGGAATTTCCCAGGACTAATCTCATAAGGCATGGTATAAGATATGGAAGATTCATCTATCTCAAAAATAAAATATGTTGAAGACAAAGTTGATGGGTCCAACTATTCTTGAAATTATTCACCAAACATGTACTCAAATTGAGGAAAAGATTGTGGAAAATCAACACATGCGATTGCAAAAATAAATTGGTTTAGCACATTTTCCATTGTTTTCTCCTGAATTTCCCAAGAATGATCACTCAACAACATAGGCTCTTCCTAGTTCTCATTCTCATATGGACATTCAAGCCACCATAGATTATCAATAACATGTTGATTTGGTGGGTATATGGTGAGCTTCTGTATAGAAAGTCCATTAGAGATAGTCATTTCACCTTCTCTATAGCCAATAAATGCATTTGTTGTGGCCAACCAAGGTCTTCCCAAGATAACGGGATGCCCTTTAGTAGGATCCTTTGAATGAATGACAAGAAAGTCTACTGGATATTCCCATGATGCTAATGTAACTATGATATCATCCAAGATTCATTCAGGTATAACTTTTGTCTTATCTTCTAATTCTAAAATAGTTGGGGTAGGTCTGAGGAGGGGTTTCAACTGTATTTCCTCCAAGGTAGTAAGAGTCATAACATTAATGGCTTCCCCTAGGTCTATGAGAGTATTTCCAATGGGAACCTTATTAATGGTTATTGTTACTATGGGGTTCCCTAGGTTTGCATACCTTGTGACCCTAGGCTGCTCTCATATGTATTCAGACAATTATCCTATCACGTGTACTATTGGAGGGTCTTTCTGTTTCCTACATGGTTTCTTGATACACAATTATTTGACCACCTTACTATAAATTGTAATGTCCTTTATGGATTGTAACAGGGGAATTTTGACACATATATTCTTTAATTTATTTAAAATGTCAAATTTCGGTTGAATCATTGGTTTCTCAATTGCTAATATTTCTAGATAAGGAGGGGATTTTGTAATCTATGAAGATTCATTTTGGGGAAGCTTTTGTTCCTGGTCTTTAGGAATGATGACATATTCCCACTTAGTGTCATCCATGGGTTCTTCGAGAGTTTCATCTTCTTATTCTTCCCGGACGACTACTAAAGGCCTCTGTCTATCCAAAAATTTTCCCGACCTTAGTTGAATCTCATGTAATGGAACATGAGAGATAACATATGTCAAGACGGTTTGCAACTCAACATTGTGAAGAGGTTGAGTTCATTTGTTATTCATATTGGGCACCGATTGTGTTGGTAATAATGTTGGTCTTGGGGAGTTTGTATTCTGGTATTTTTGGGGTTGTTGTGGAATAGGAGGTAAAGGTGGGGGAACAAAACCTGGAAAAGGTTGTTGGATGTTCGGTGGAAATTGTGGGTAAGGATGAGTGGGCATAGGAACAGGTGAAGCTTGAGTGTTTCCTTGGGTATGCCCTCCTCTCCATCCTTGTAGCCAAGGGTGGTGTGAAGCATACTAGGGAGACCAATTTTGCCAATTTGGTGAGTTCCACTTTTGTGGTTGTTGATAATAAGTTGGAACTTGAGGTGGTAGATCCTGGTATGTAGGCTAAATCCTAGGCTGTCATGGCCTCCTAGGTGCATAACAAGATTCCCCAGGATCCCCACTTCTGTAAATGGCTAATAAACCGGGTGGTGATGGGAATTTTTTAGTTGGGTTGTCTTCAGTACAGAAGCTACAAACTGAAATGTTGTCTAATGGGAAATCCCTTGAGGAATTCTTCCTCCCGCACCTTGGAAAAAATATGCACATTGCTACATTCTCTTCCTCTTGTTTCTTATTAATCTTTAGGGTGTATGAATGGGAACCTATTGTACTTAGGATAAGGGTTTTTAAGTTCTCCAATAGGTTTCCTATCTCTACCCTTGTAATACCACCTGAACTAACCATTTTTAGGTTTCTACTATAAGGATCTAGAACACTCTTCCCAGTTTTGGCCCTACTCCTAGAGTAATTTCTACACATTTCACATATTCCAGTGAATGGTTTATGGGATATGTCACATGATGGCATTAGGTTAAGTGTCTCTATATATTCTTCCAAATTCCTTTAAGGAAAAGAGTCCCGACTGCATCATCTAGAAGGTCATGGTATTTCAATTTCTGTGAGGTATAAGCAAACTGTTCCATGTAATCTTCAAGACTCTCATCCTCTAACTGTTTAATTTTAAAAACATAATTACGAGAATCCTTGGATTTTCATTAGTCTTTGTATTTCTTAATAAATACAGCTTTCATGTCTTCCCAAGACCTAATACTAGACTCTCCTAACCCCATGAACCATCTTAGTGTAGAATCCTTGAGAGTGGCAGGAAAAAGTTTTAATTTATGGGCATCTTACAAGTAGTTGTAGCTTCTACACAAGATGTCAAAATCAAATAGGAAGGTATTTGGTTCTTCACTTATCTTACCATAAAAGGTGGGCAGTGAAGAGAGTGGAATGTTTTTCATGTTGACATTTTGTGTGGTATCCAAAATTGGAAACCCAAAGGTGGTTTCTGTTTGGTTTCCAACTTCTTCTCCCTCATCATGTCTCACATGGTTGTGATCCTCCTGATCAACCATACTGATTTGATTCCCAAAGAGAGAATGAATGAATTGTTTTATCCTTGAAGATAACAAAGTGTCCCAAGGTTCTTTTCTGGGAAGGGTATCCCTTCGATAGGAAGATTTATCTACTATTTGGTTGTCCAGGACTTTACTCGATCATGTTGAAACTATTGGTGCCAAAGTTGTTGTTTCAACTTGGGATACAATTATATTGGTTGAACTACCGAAAAGAGCATTCACTTGTTCAGGGTCAATAATATCTACAAAGTTAGAGTCCTCTAATGGTGGTGAAAAGGCAAAGGTTTTGTTGGATGTTTTTTATGAAGGCTCGAGTGGTCTTGCCTCTTATCCCACTACTGTTGATGTTCCAATTTTCTACTCTATAGTTTCCCCAGTTTTGGTCCCTTCAGAGACTTCTTTAGCTCTTCGGGTTGAGATAACCCCTATTTTCTGGTATCGTTCTGTGGAGTTTATGGGTGGAGTGTTCCTTCCTCCAAAAAGGTTAGAAGGAACCTTGATCAGAAGTTTTCATTTGGTTTTGATATATCTGCCCTTTGGCTCCCTAGGTTTGTTCATGAAAGAAGTACAAAAAGAAAAACTATCATTGGGTTTGGGGGAACCTGCTATAACATATGCGCAGGTTCTTACCTCTCATCTTAAAGTTCCCCCGCCACCAAACTAGCACTAATGTTAAGAAATAATCTACTTCCTAACTATTTCCTACCTTAAGACAACTGCTCGACAACGGCACCAAAAATGATTGGTATTCTATATGTACTAATTTCCCTCAATTAAATTGTCAACCTCGGGTAAGTAAACTTAGAGTTGTGGAACAGTATGATCCAAGGAAGAAATAAAATCTAATGGAAATATTAACTAGATAAGGAGATGGTTTACCCTAGGGATCATCACTCTTTTCAATTTACAATTATACTTTAGAAAATGACTTTTAAAATATATTCAAACAACAGATTCTAAGATATATAAAGAAACCTTTAACTAATGATCTTCAAGCAATCCTAGAACTATTTGATCTATGTATCTTTAAACAATCTAGGACTATGAACTGTTTAATCTATCTCTAAATAAGAAAATAACAAGTAATCTATTTTTTAGCTATTTGATCTATCTACCTCTGAATGAACAAGCAAGTAAGCATTTAATCTGTCAAAACTATCTTTACAAGTGAACTATATTCTTAAAGTAAAAGCTCATAATTATATCTATCTTGTAGAGAATAAACAATAATCCACCTAACTAAAAGCAAGAGTGTTGTGACAGCATTCAAATGTGATGATTTTTCTACGGTGACGAATGATATCACAATGGCATCTAAATACTAATGACAATTCAAGTGGAATTAACTCAATGCTAACTTCTTCAGAGAAATGAAAAGTATGGATAAGGCAGTCTATAGAAAGTTTTTCCATCATAAAAGAAACATTAGATGTTCATGGAATCCATATAATCTTTAAACATTGCGCAAAAGAGATTCAACATCAATCATTCATTTTATCACACTAATACTGGATAATACTCTATTCAAAATCACTAATTCAAGCAAATCTACAAACTCATAATTAACACTTAATCATAAATCCTACTTCAAATTCATAACTAAGATAACATTGAAAATACTCTATATAGAATCAATAATTCCTGCAAACCTACAAACCCATAACTAATGCTAGCTAGAAATCATAACTCAAATCCATAACTAAAATAACATTGAAGATCACAATTTGAAATTACAACTAGTGTATCATGGAAAATCATAACTCGACATTATAACTAGGATGTTATTGAAGATCATAACTCAAAATCCACTTCTATCGTATTATGTTGATGCTAAAATAAAATTAACAAATTAAGCAAACCTACAGAGAGTATTTGAAATTACAACTTAATACATGAACACTATCTAAATTAGTACTCTGTAGAGTGATTTACAGCTAGAGAGAAAAATACATTACAACATAATTAAATAGCTTCTACACAAGTGAACTACAACCTGCAAACAAAATGTTAAGAGTCTAAATATAAACAAGTAACCATGGATGTCCACACATGCTCTGTGACACACACAATTCAGAAAATGATCTGCAAATTAGAGAAGATATACAAGGATGTGAATTAGACAAGCAATCTGAAATTAAAAAGATATACACAGTGAATGGAATTTAAACAAGCAACTTCAAAATGATATATGAGAGGAAATTATACAGATGCAAATATATATACTGATATAAACAACTACCCAGACCACTAGTGCCCCCCCTAGAAGGTTGTGGCAATACTTCAACAGGAAAACGTAGTCACTAAGTTAACACAACATTGGCATTGATCATTAAAAACAGAGTATACAACAAAATGGAGATAATGTATGTGTATAAAATAAAATTCATGTGTTTCTTCGTGGTATAGGAAACAATATTTATAGATTATTACAGAGCTTGAGAAGTCGACCACTGGAAGGGTCAACATTCTCTAAAAACAATAATTTCATTAAATTCATTTTAACAGAAGGAATCTTTGCTTAACAGCCCCGTGCGCTCCACTTAGAAGTTGCTGCAACTACCCCATTCTAGATGCGTCGAGCTCCATAGCTCGAGGGAATGAGTGGGCATAAAACCCATGTTCCTGATTCGTCCATCAAAGCCCATCGATGTGATAACCGCCAGCTCCTCTACGCTCTGAGTGCCGGATGGAGTGTTGGATCAAGTGTCGGATGGAGGTCTGGACAAAGGACTAGACGAGGGACTGGATGGAAGTTCGGATCGCAATTTCAACCTATTGCAAGAAAACAAGAAACGTTAGATCATTATAATCAATCAACTAAAGATGAATTAATCATAAAACCATTACAAAGTGATGATTATACATACCTTGTGTGATTCCATGACGAATTGATGCATAAAGCTCGATAATACCTTTAAAAATGGCTAAATAAGAGCATAGAATGTATAATTGCCGTATGCAAAAAGGATTTGGCCATTGGAAAAATAGTCAAAACACCAAACCAACAATATGTGATCTAGATATACTATTACAAATGAGTCAATGAAAGGGTGTATCACATTGCTCATCAATCTCATGAAAGTTGCAAGTGCATTACATAAATCGAAAGGCATCATTAACCATTATTACACACATTGTCTTGTTTTGAATGCCATATTCCACACACCTTATGCTTTGATTCTCACTTGATGGTAACCTGATTTTAGGTCTATCTTGGTGAAGAATTTGGCTTGTTGTATTTAATCCAACAAGTTAACAATCTTTGGTAGGGATATCTATTCTTGATGGTGATTTTGTTCACGTCACAATAGTCAATGCACATTCTCTAGTTTATATTCTTCTTTGGCACCATGATGATGGGTGGACCACATGGTGACATACTAGGTTTGATGAATCATTTCTCTAACAACTATTGCAATTTCTTCTTCACTTCATCCACTTCAATGATGGATTTCCTATACAACTCAATGTTATGCAATGGTGACTATGGAAAAAACTAAATATTGTGCTCAATATCTTGCTTGGGTGGAAATCCCTGAGGCTCTAGAAACACTTCCATGTAGGCTTCAATCATTTGTTGTAGTTGTTGGTGTTGCTTATAACTACATCCTTCCAAGGATACCTTCATATACAACTTATTTCATTCTCCTTGTTGCTTTCCTTCTCTCAAAAACAACAATACAAACTTCTTTGTGTTGCCCATGATTCTTTTGTCTTTATGAGAATTGATCAAAGAGAGCTTGGATTTGTCCTTATGTTAATTTATGCCATATGAATTTCCATCCTTGACTAGACTATATTGGTTTTCTCTCCTCCTAAAGATGGAATCTATCATGTACAAGTATGGGCTTCCCAATATGACTCCACATTTGTCGAATGGAACCACATTTTCGACCACTTCATCCACAAAGTTTTGGTTGATGGAAAACTTGAATTTGCATTGCTTCTTCACTTTCAATTCCGCTTCTTTCCTTACCCTACCTACGGGGTATGGTTGTGGATGGTCTTGTGTATTTATACCAGGATTCTCAACCAACTATGTAGAGATCAATTTAAATTGTGAACTTGGATCAAACACATAATTTACCTTTCTCTGTTTCATGTGGAATTTAATGTAGAACAACTTGGTCATCTCCTTCTCTTCCTTGTGACTGCAACCAATCAATGCCACCTCCTTCTAAATATTAGTGAAAATGATCTTCCCTTAGAGGTATGAGATGATATCCACCATTTCCTCAACATCCACTATTATCAATGTCTTCTTCTTCTTTTGGAAAAGTTTAGGGTGCTTCTTAGGGTGAATTTTTTGGCAGTCATCCTCAATGTGTCCCATTCAATCACAACCCTTGCATTACTTGACAGGAGGTGTTGCTTCTCGTGTCACTACCACAATATTTTTTTCACTCCATTTCTTCTTGTTTTTCCCTTTTCTCCGTGTCAGGCTGCTAAATTGAAGCTTTTAAGTGACCTGAAACACTAAATTTTCAAACCAGGGTTGGTAAACTTCGAGCTGATACACTGTATGTGTAGGTAAGCTAATTCCTATCTAAAGGCTATCCTGAAAA